>CM010616.1:34271558-34433650 GCA_003430845.1 Xanthoceras sorbifolium
TTGTTATTATTAATTTTGGTCAATAATAAGTAAGGATAAAAATTGTATTATAAATACGTTTTGAGTAATACTAAATTGTGTAAAAAATTATCTAAATAAGGTGGTCATTAAATTGTTTTTTTTTTTTTTACAACTTAGTATTACTTATATATTCTAACTAAAAAAACCCTAATTTAGTTACCAAAATAGCAGAAAAGATTTTCCGATCATTGTATCAAAGGCAAAAAGAGAGCTCTATCTCAAGTATAAATTTATAATTGATGACATTGCATTCTATGTGAATGACTAAGTTCACATTTCGATTCCTTTAATTGTCCTCATATTCATAAAAATCAAATGTTGATAATAATTTTTACCGCTTAATATAATTTGATATTAAATAATGTTCATTTAGTCCGATAATATTTTAAATTTAAATTTAGTCTGTACAGCCAGTAAAAAGTAAAAAAAAAAAAAAAGTAATTTGTTGGAAGCAACTATTACAGGGTTTCTTTGTAATAAAGATATGTGTGGACCAAGAGCTGATATCCATCATGTCATGTGTGTTGCACATGAAAATTTTGACCAAAAGGTGGTATATCTACGTTCTCAAGCTCCACTCACTGTAAAAATTTTTAAGATTCGGCCCCGACATAGGTGTGGTGGGAGTGAGCTAGATGTATATGGGTGTATGGGGTGCAATGTTTCCTACCGGTAAAGCGGTTAGCCTATCCACCAACTATTTTAAAAAATAAAAATTTTAGACACCAACATCAATTTTTTTTTAATGTCGAAATAAATCATCTCAAGACTCAAGAGTTGCTATTTTATTTAGATAATTATTTTCTCCAATCTATTTATATAATAACAAAAACCTTAAAAAAAAAAAAAAAAGAGAACAATTTTGTTGAACATATGTTTGATAACTTATTATAAGAAAATTTTAAGTACAAAATTAGTAAAATATGCTCAATACTACTAATATTTTTTTTGCTAAATCTAACATTTCAAAAAAATGTATAACCATCTTTAAATAATATTCAATCTCTCTCTCCTCTCTCTCTCTCTCTATATATATATATATATATATATATATATATATTGCAGATATTAAAGTGATCCGCTAATTAACTCCTTACCCATATTAATGTGATACTGAGTTAGAACCAATTCCGAAACTTACGTGATATATATAATAAGTTTCTGATACTGAATTCTATACAATTTTTTTTGTACAGATCCTCAACTCTCATCGATCTTCTATGAAAAAACGTATATATATATATATATATTATATATATATATTATTGTTTCATTGTCTATTGTCTTTATTTAGAAATATATTTTGTCTTAACATCACTTTTTTTTTAAAAAAAAACTAAAAAAAAAAAAATCAATAAAGCAAAGGAAGCTTCAAAATTTAAAAGACTTTTTACTTTGAGTGAATTGCACTAAATTACTATAAGTTTATCTTTAATATAGTATAATGTCAATTTACCATTTATTACACTTAAATACCCTACTTTTAGCTGATCAAGTTAAAACTAACGGTTAATCAACGTTAAGGGGTAAACTTGGTCTTTTACCGTCTAAATTATTTTAAAAAAAATTAAAAAAATCATCCAACCAATATAACATGTCACGTTATATTTAATTAATTTAATAAAGCATATATATATTAAAAAAAATTAAAAAAATTTAAATGGTTCCTTCACATTAAAAAAATATAATTTTTTTTTCAAATGGAAGAGATTTGAAGATTTCCAGATCTCTTCCTCCACTTTTAAAAAAAATTTTAAAAAAATTTAGATGCTCTTCCTCCACATTACAAAAAAAAAAAAAATGGAAGAGATCTGAAAATTTTTCTAGATCTCTTTCTTTAACAATGTTAACTCTCTTCTTACATCTCCCACATAATGGCTTCCACAAGATAGAGAGCGAAAGAGAATTGGGAGATCGAGAAAAAAAAAGAAAAAAAAAATGAGAGGAGTCTAAGATGAAGAAAAAGTAAAGAGTTAGAGAAAAAAAAAATAACAAAAAGAAAAAAAACAACAAGGGAGAAGAGAGAAAAAAAGTGATAAGGATGGTTGTTTTCTTTGCACTGATTTTTTTTTATTATTTTTATTTTTTGATTTTGGAAGTATGGTTGATGAATTATTTGTGGAAGATGAATGGATAGTGATACGATGATGGATTGATTTTAGAAGATGGATGGGAGATTGAATGAACTAAATATGAAAAATGGTGGTTGAATGATGAAGATGATAATGGTGGAGATAATAATGATGAAGATGATAAAGTGATTGTGTTTTTTTATAATTATTATTTTTAATGTTATTTTTTATATTAGTAATAAGGGCAGTTATATTATTTTACAAAAAAGTTAGTCAACCTTTAGTTTTAATTTGGTCAACTTAAAGTAGGGTACTTGAGTGTAATAAACGGTAAATTGGTATTATATTTGTAATTAAAGATAAACTCAGGGATTTAGTGCAATTCACCATTTTTTGTTTTTTTAAAAACAAAACAAAGCCACGTGTTCCATAAGATTCACGTGCAGCGCAACTGACCAGTGACTTACAAACATCAAGGTAGACCGCTAGACCGCTTTGACCTTGTATGATCCGTCCGATTCGCCAACTAACTGTGGACGGAAATCCGAAATCTCGTTTTCAGTTTCCGAGAAAACGACAACACATCATGCGCACATATAGACACAGAACCCGGTACATTCAACAGTTCACATCCGTTTCCTTTTCAACTACCTTTATAGGACACTCTTTGTATCCAACACAACTTCTCTTTCTCCTGCCTGGTTCTCTTCCTCCACGTCAGGTCTCTGTAAATTTTTATATATATATATATATATTTGTGTGATCTGATCAATATAAAGTTTTTGAGATTTTTTAATATATATATAGTGAGAGAGACTAGATGGTGTTGATCTGGAATCTATATCGGAGGCGACTTCAGGAGCTATAGGATCACTGTTGAGCACCACCATATTGTACCCACTTGACACGTGTAAGACCAGGTACCAGGCCGAGGCCAGAGCCCATGGACAGCAAAAATACAGGTGACCCATCTGGTTTTTTTTTTTAATCTCTGTCTTTGATCATGTTTTGTTGTTTTCTTGATCTGGGTCCTGTGTTGTTTTTTTTTTTTCCAAATCTAATCGTGATCCATAAGTTGTTTGAATAGAAGTGTTTAGTTTTGATTGTTTCATGATTTGTTGTTTGTCTCTAGATGGTTGAGCTATAATGCTATTTTCAATTCATATATATGAAGTTTGATGGCTGGAGTGGAATTTAGAACAGAGTCTGTAAATAAGTTATGATCAGATTTTGCTGATTGTTAAGAGAATTTATATGAGTATTGTTTTCGTTTCGTTAGATTTCAATCTTCACAAGTACTCTTGTAAATTGATTTGATTTTAGTTTTTGGATGTTGAAATTATACACATAATTTGCACATGTAATTCTGAAGAATTTTGACAACTCTACTTTGCCATTCTTGTGAGATGCTGTTTTAGTTGTCCTCCGCGTGCTGACCCGCGTTCCAAATTGTTCCTTGTAACCTTTTTATTCTTTAGCAAACTTAGTTGCTGTGAGATATTTTCACTCTCAATGAAATTCCGGTCTCAGTGTGGTTCTTACATTGCACTGCCACCTATATCTTCGTTGGTAGCTTAATGCTGCGATGGAACTTGCTCCCTATGAGCATTTATTATGTATTGGTGCAAAAATTCGTGCAGATGGGTTCCCCGTCCTCAATCATCTGGATGGTTTAGGTAGTTTTATGATCCATGTTATGGAAGATAATCTAAATCTTTCGTTAGAGGTCTTGTGTGAACATTTGATCTCATGTCAGCAGGTGGGGTGCAGATTTAATATTATCGTTATTTGATTTTTTCTCTTGGTTTATATAGGAACCTCTCAGATGTGTTCTGGGAAGCAATATCTACTGGTCAGGTTGTTTCGCTATACCAAGGCTTAGGGACAAAGAACCTGCAGTCCTTCATATCACAATTTGTCTACTTCTATGGGTACAGCTACTTTAAAAGATTATATACAGAAAAGAGTGGTACGAAATCAATTGGAACTACAGCAAACTTGGTCATCGCTGCTGCTGCTGGAGCTTGCACTGCCATTGTAACGCAGGTGAGAACATGGGATTTTCACTTCTGGAAGTATAGAATATTAAATTGACTTGCTTTGTATGATATGTGATCATTTAGCATATATAAAACATTTTGAAATAACATCGCATTCAATTGCTAAGAAATGGAAAAATGAGAAAAAAAGAAACCAGTATGCCCAATAGTTTGTGGTATATGTAGTCTGTAGAAACCAACAGAGGAGAGATGATCGCATCTGATCAAACCACAGCTTCAAGTGTTGGGCATGTTTCCAACTTCCACCTGGTTATGAGTTGCAGTTTAGTGTAAATCTATCATGGTTACGAAATAAATGGGAGGGAAAAAAAGAAGAAAACAAGTTCTGGAATATTTAATTCGTCTGTCATACAATTTCAGAGTGTATATTCAGTTCTTAAGTTTTGATGTTTGACTGCCTGTTTAATCACTTTGTAGCCCCTGGATACAGCCTCGTCGAGGATGCAGACAAGTGCTTTTGGAAAATCAAAGGGGCTGTGGCAGACTCTCACAGATGGTGATTGGAGTGATGCATTTGATGGCTTAGGCATCTCTCTTCTGTTAACTTCGAACCCTGCAATTCAGGTATACAACCTGGCCTGTTTAGCAATATTTGATTCTAGACTAAAAATTAGGCTGAGACTAGAGTTATTAATGTACTCTGCAGTATACAGTGTTCGATCAGCTGAAGCGGCGACTTCTGAAGGAAAAACAGGACCAAGCAGGCAAGGGTTCATCTCCAGTGGCCCTTTCTGCCTTCACGGCTTTTGTGTTAGGTGCAGTTTCAAAGAGCATTGCCACTTGTCTGACATATCCTGCAATCAGGTAAACTGCTATTCTCTCAAACTGTCGCAACCAAAAAAGCTTGATATATAGAACAAAATTGAGATGTTTACTCCTTACAGGTGCAAGGTAATGATTCAAGCTGCGGATCCAAACGACAATGAAACTGAGAAAGCTCGGCCAAGAACCCGCAAAACTATGGCCGGAGTTTCTTATGCCATATTCAAAAGAGAAGGGATTTTGGGGTTTTTCAAGGGACTGCACGCCCAGATATTGAAGACTGTGCTGAGCTCAGCGTTGCTTTTGATGATCAAGGAGAAAATCACCCGAACCACTTGGGTACTTATACTTGCAATCAGAAGGTATCTATTGCTGACAGGGGGTAGATTGAAAAGCGCTTGATAGTGATGACATTGACGGTAATATCCTTGAATTACAACTCTCGAACCCCATGTAAATACTGTACCGTGGCTGCAATTAATGTAGGCAAAATACCTTAAGCTGCTCAAATAAGAAGCTTATTTTGATTGAATAAATGCCTATTATAGCTGGACAATAATCAAGCTCTTGCTGTCCATCTATGGCTTCTTCCTCCGGACAAAGTTTTTTTATTCGAGAGAAATAATCTACTGCAGGAGTATACACTCCCTGAAGAGACTGCATAATAGCTTCATTTGTATAATTTTGTGACGAGTTCAATTCAAATATCGTTTCAGATTTTCGGGATTCATTGTGCAATGGTCGTATGTTATTTATATATTATTGATCGATCTCATCTTTAAATTTCATTGTTCGTTATTAGTTTTAAATGATACAAAATCATAATTAGAGGTTCATGCTAGTTTACGATGTGTTATCAGTTGGAGAAAAGTTTTAATGGGATGAGCATACCACATTGTCCGTATATCCGTCCTATGAAATCCTGTTAGTTTTAGAAAGTGATTCGCTTGCGATAAACTTTCATTAGACGGACTGATCTCTAATAAGACTGCAGAAGGCAGTTGGATTCCTGGGGAAGTAACTGTTATAATTGTCTTTTCTGTGAGAATTTTATCTGTTAGCTTCAAAGTTTTTGAGTCTGATCAAGAATGGCTCCACATAAAAGGATTGTGTTTCAAAGTGCTTCTTTCAAAAGTGCTTTCAAACTAGAAAACTTTGTTCCCTAATTAGCAATCAACAATTATATGCATCTAAGTACTTAAACTTCTATTGTATAAAAACACAATTTATACTCTATACAACAATTTTATGTATAATTAATTTATGTTTAGAGCAAACATTGTTGTTTTAAAAGCATACTCAGTTTCAGATTATACGTATCATGAAACTAAATATCAATACTTATCATATTTTGGGGATTATATAAATTTTTTTTATTGAATATTTCTAATATTTTAAAGATATTTACGATATTTTTTATATTTCAATCGAAATTGTCAAAAAATTGGACCCCTAATATTTTCACCGAAATCGGTAATTGCTTTTTATCATGTATCACGATCAACTGCTTGAGATCTCTCAACTGAAATATTGTTGTTCTAATTAAAAAAAAAAAAAAAAAGCTGAATTATTTGATAAATAATTTGTTATCAAGTCTTTGTTGCTTCTCAGTTATCTTTCATTTTTGAAGCTGTTTGTTAATAATTTGTAAACAAATAATACCAAGGTCATTTAACAAATAATAAGAAATTGAAAAATTTAAAGTAATTTTTATTGTATTTTCTCCATTGAAACCAATTTTAGGTCACTTAAAGTAAGAAATTGAATTATAAATCTGACAATTTGGAAATTGCAGAGTTTTTTTTTTTTTTTTTAATAAACACACACAAAAATTTACCTAGGTCAATAAAATATTTAAACATTAAACTATATCAACTTAAATTGTAAATTAAATATAATTTAGAAAAAAAAACTATTTTCTAAAATTATAAATACAAACATTAACTTTAACCAAAAACTTGGTTATAAAAAAAATACTTTTGTAGCCATTTTGGACTAATCAGTAATTAACAAATAATTAAAATATATATTTTTTAAAATTATATTTACATGTACATAAAAACTAAATAAAAAAGAAAAGAAAAGAAAAGAAATAAATCCACGCGCTCGCGGGATCTGACTAGACTCTAGAGAGAGAGAGAGAGAGAGAGAGAGATCTATTGAAGCAGAGAAGAGAAACCAGAAAAGAAGAAGAAAAGATGATGTCAGGAGGCGGCAAATACACAAGCATTGACAATCAAAAGCTTCAAGGATCTGTTCCTGTAACTACTACTCTTCTCTCCATCTCTTATATTTCTTCTTTATATATATGTATAGCCAGATCTCAGTTCTTGATTGTGTTTGATTTCGCAGGCGGTTCCAGATCCAGGCCACGTCTCTGTCCAATTCACCGGTAATTTTTCTCTCTCTCTTCCTTTTACGTGATGTGTTAGCGTTTGGCTACTGAGAAAATGTCGGTGAAAGGAAAGGAATTTGAGATTTTCGAATCTAATGAATGAACTGATTTTGAAGTGATTTGTGGAGATTGAAACTTACATGTTAAGAGTTAAGATATGTGACTTGTGTTATCATTGTTGTTGTTATTATGTGCTGTGTTTGGCCTCAATGTGATCATTGAATTGGTGGATTTTATCGGTTGCAGATTCGAATCTGCAGACTTTTCCGCCTTCTGGAGCTCAGGGAAAGATTTCCAGTGCTTCTGGTCCTCCTCGAGATGTCGATGGTATATGATTCAACTTGTTAAATATCCTATGCTTAAAATTTTAGATATATTAATGAGTTATTGATAGAATATGTGGAGATGATTAGTTTTAAATTGCTCCCTGAAATTGCGTTAGACATATAGTGGTTCTACTAGGTGCTAGAATTGTGTATTATTTTGTGTGTAGGATCCATAATTTACTTGTGTTTTAATTTTTTATTTGAGCAGCCATTAAGATTTAATCAAGGAAGTAAATATCGAAAATATTGTCGAAATTTGGAATTTTGGTGATTTTCCGATATTTTCACTGATAAATTTGGATTCACGATAATTCATTGAAATCAATATTTACTTCCTTGGATTTAGATGTTGTCCTTGTCCATGGAGTATGTACTACGCAGTGTTCTTAGTTTGTCTAGATGGGATTAATTCTTGGTTGATTTGGGTTTTGACACTATTGACTATGAATTTTTGTGTTGTTTTGTTACCCAAGATGTAACTTTGAACAATGTGTCATAGTAGCTGTTTTTGAGTATGGTCGAGGATTATAGTGCTCTTTAGGTGGTATGGTCATCAATAATGTGTAAAAAGTCCTCTTTTTTTGTTGATACTAATGTTTGATAAAATTCATGGAAGTTAAATAATTTTGATTGACATGCATTTGTACAGTAAAGTAAATAGAAATACGGTAAATATTAGCAAGGGTTACTGTTGTCCATTTGAACGAACATTTGTGAGAGTTGTAATTTAGTAATTTCACAATTACAACCTAATAGAGATGGCCTTATATGGAGCGTCAGCTTAATGGATCAGTACAATGAACCCTATAGTTAGTATGGTAACTCTGGGCAGTGATGATACTGATCTTATTCATACTTCATATTTCTAAGTCTTTGCTTGAATGATGTATATTCTTTATTTTTGCTTCAGCAGAAACTGAATAAATTTGCTCAAGGATTGGAACAGTTAAGACACCTAGTCATTCACTTCACACTATTATAGTTATAAATGTGAAATTTGACCAAACTATCAAGAAATACTTCTTTTTCCATTTTGTGTTTTATAGCTAATTTTTATTGACGCAGATACATTTTCAAAACCTGCATCTGGTTCTGATGAACCCCAGTCCGGTGGTTGGTTTCGAGCATTCTCAATTGCTTCTTACAAGCAATACTTTGACGTGGACACTTCAGATGTTCTAGAGAGGATTAAGGACTCACTTATTCCTTTCAGAGATAGCTTTAATGAAAAGACCTCAACTAACCCTGATTTGTAAGTTGTATCTCATTAGTCATCTGTTTCATGAATTAATTGACTAAAAAAAAAAATATTATTTGTTGAACAAAAATACCGTTGTAGTGGAAATCTTTTAATCTTGATTATTTTATAGATGTTGCCAGGCTTATATCATGCACCCACTAAAAACAGAATACCTGTAATGGTTCAAACATACAAGCCATTTGCAAACTTACGGACCAGGGTGCATGGTCATCCGAGTAAAATGATATCCTCCTCTAGATGCTTGACCAGATCTAAAGGAGAAATTGCTGTTAGGTTATAATATTTCCTTATTTGTTGTAGGAAACATACCAGTGTTCAAACAAAATACATGTATTTGTTATCTGTTGTTATATTTGTAACTACAGCTAAGATATATCTCTAGCAAGTTTATTTTATCATGATGGAATAGTTTATCCGGCTCTCTGTCCACTTCTCTCTCTCTCTCTCTCTCTCTCTGTCCCTCTTTCTCTGAGTAACAAGTTTGAAATCTCAATTTATTTTCTTGCAGGTATGGACCATTCTGGATATGCACTACCCTTATTTTCGTAGCAGCGTCTATTGGCACATTTGTGACATACATAGCACACAAGCTGAAGCATAAAGAATGGGAATATGACATAAAAATAGTGACTTGGTCTGCTGCCTTGTTCTATGGCTATGTCACTGTTGTTCCTATTTTGTTGCATGTCATCCTTAAATACTTCTCAGCACCATCAGGCATTGTTCATCTGTTATGTCTTTACGGCTATTCCCTGTTTGTCTTTATTCCTGCACTGGTGAGTTTAAATAGCTATGTCTAATGACTCTAATCATTTCTGTTATTTTATATTATTTCGAATCGTTTTCCTGAGTTTAGCTACTGAACATGTTTTTCTTTGAAATGAGGTTCAGGTATTAAAAACTTTTGTCTTCCTTGAATGCTAGATGAAGGATCTTAAGCTATATGGCTGATATACAATAGAGACTCATATTAATTGTAAAAGATGCTTTCGCTAAAAAGTTTTCTCAAGAACTTTTCTATTGAATAGATGTCAGGATGTAGGTGTGATATGACGTGATTTAATCGAACTATATTTGAGGTAAAATATGTTAAATTTGAATACCTGGGGCTTGACCTTTATAAACATCTTGTTAGTTCAGTCTTTTGTAATTAACGAGTCACATTTAACAATTGTGATGTGAATTACCAGGATGAATTTCTTTGACTCCATGCCATTTGATATTATATAATATTGAGAATTCTTGAGAGAATATTTTATATAATATTGATAGTAAGCTATTCTGAATATGATAAAGTGGGACATGATAGAAGTCTTAAGCGAGACCAGTAATAGTGGCTCCATTGGTGCTTCCCTGTATTGTTGATCTTTATGTAGCCGTGAATTATCATGTTTCGATTAATTTAGGATTCTCACAGTACTGAATTATAATTGCAACTTGACTGTTAACATATATGCACTTGATAAATGCTCGAAACAGGCTCAACGTGCTAAAGAATAATTCTTATGTGATTGCAGTGTCTCTCTCTTGTGCCCTTGGAGATTTTCAGATGGGTAGTGGCAGGTGTTGCTGGGTTTATGTCGGCATCCTTTGTGGCACTTAATCTCCGAGCCCACATCAAATCCGCTGGAGAAAGGTGGTTCTTGATTGTCGCTGGGATTTTCCTGTTACAGCTGGCTCTGGCTTTCGTATTAAAGCTCTATTTGTTCACTGTCACTGTGTAAGAGTAATTATTCTTTTGATACGGATGCATGAACCAAAGGTACGAACACTGTCACAGTATAAGAGTAAACCTGTTCTATCCATACAGAAGCATGAACGAATCTTGTAGATCAAAGAAGAAAGAAGTCGGTCCTTTGTGTTAACGTTGTCATATTCTTAGAAACTAGAAATAAACACTAGATATCGAACGAAACCTCATGTATTCTTTAATTTGTAGCTATATAAATTCAAGTGTTTCTTCTCTATAAAATTTTTGACCTTATTTTTCCTTTTACAACTCAATCAAGACTTAAAACGAGTTAGCTGTAAATTGATGAGATGGTATTTTTATTGATGCTTACGTTTTAAATTACCGGGATAGTTAGTAGTCATTGATCGAATGCAAGTTATTGTATACCTAATACGTTGATTGTAAGTCTTAGTTCAATAATTATGCTTTTTGATTTTCATGCCTTGGATGGAATTAAGGTTCTTTGTGAGATCAGCTTTTGTTTGGAAATGGCCAAACTCTCAACTTCCATCATTTCATGAAATGGTGATTGCAATTGGACATAGAAATCGTGTTACATGAGGTTTGTTTGATACGCATTTCAAGTCAAAACATGTGGGCTTTTGTTATCTATCTCTATCTCTCTAATGGGGACCTTAAATTTCTAATAATGTGATTAGAAAGCTGGGGGGGGACTCGTAATTTGTCAATTAAAAATTATAACACAATCTTGACTTAATAATGTGGAGAAAAAAAGGTTACGAATTTTCCACCCTAACAACTAACAAGTCAAAGCTCGATACCTATTTTATAAGAATTACTACTCAACTTGAATGTACTATTTATTTTACACCCACGTTAATAAAATTATTAGTTCTATCTCGTTTTTTCAACTTCTAAATTTATAATAATTAAAAAAAAATAGAAAAATAATTGAAAGATTAGTGAGCAAATAAAAGTTGAAGGAGCTCACTGTTCTTTTACCTATATATGTAAAGACAGAGAGAAGCTGACTTTTGATCCTAAGATGATCTATTAATTTTCTGGACTCCAATAACAATCCATCAATCGCCAATAATTTTTGCATGTCAAAAGATTCAAATGCCATTTTATCTGGATACCACTCATGATTTATTGAAAAGGTTAACATATACTCTAAAAGATTGAAAAATACATATTACACGATCCCCTTTATATTACTAAAAATCTCCACCTCAAGATATTCGAAAAAGACCTCTTAACTAATTTTTTTAGACATGGTCATAATTACATTTTATTTACAATTAATGATATATTTCTTTTAAAAATTACATTTTTAGAAGAAAAAAAAAAGGGGGTTTTGACAAATTTTAAAATCTATATAAGTTTGTTGTTTATAAACTAAAATATGTTGATGAGCTGAAAAATGTAGCGAATCGAGATATAAAATGTTCGTATATATACGTGTGCGTGTATATACATGTTTATATTTACTTATGTATGATATTATATTATACGCGTGTGTGTGTACAATGTGAGAGATGGCTGCCATGACCTAGTCCGGAAGAAGAAACAAACCAAAGTAAAAAATAAAATAAAATAATTACTCTTGAAACCTAAACCCAACAAAAACAATTAAACTCTAATTAATTAAAGATACTTTTTTTAAAAAAAACAAATCGTGTTGTTTCTTCAAAAGGCAAAGACCATAGTTTGTGAAACACACAAACACAATTAACAAATCCAATAAGCATTAAAGAAATGGAAAAAAAAAAAAAAAAGTGAGTACAAGTAGTCCTAGAAAACTGCATTAGCATCTTGTTGGATTACTAGGAAGAGGAAAAAAGATTGAAAAAACCAAACCCAACAAAGAGGTCAAATGAGAGATCCTGAAATTGAGGTCTTTTTTTTAGACAATATATATAGTAGTACTTCAGTTGGGTTTGGTTTTTGTTTTGTATTATTTTAATAATTGATGTATGTGAATGTGAAATAATAATACTAATAAATTTGTACTCTTTTGAAGACCTGAGATACCTTTTGAAAAGCACATACCCTTGGCATCGGTAATGTTAGAATTCTACATTTATCAGTAAATATTACAGGTTATATTTATTGTAGTGTTCAATCTCGTCAGATTCGGTACATATCTGATTGAACTGGTGTCGGTCCTTGAAAAAGAAAAAAATAATATATATCCTTTGAAAATATCACATTCTTAGTCTACATATGTTAGGGAAATATTTGACCAAGAAAAAAACTTCTTCTCCACCTTCACACTCAAAAACCCCATTTGAATATTTTTCCTGTCTCTTTCTTTAAATTCAACAACTCTCTCTCACAAAAAATTTACAATCTCTCTATCTCTCTCTCATTTTTTTTTTTTTTTGAAGAGAAGAAGGCATGTCTAGGACATCAAAGAATCATCAAGTTTTGTGTCTTCTTCTACTGATGATTATCTTAATAAGCATTCATGGAGCTGCTGTGTCAGGAGCTAGACATCTGAAACAGATGGTGGAACAAGTAGATATCAAGCCTCATGATGATCAGATTTGGAAAGAATCTACTTCAAATAACACCACTTCCGGTGCTGGTGATGATGATGATGATGACGACAAAGGTTTTGTTGCCGCCATCAATAGAGAAGTGCCTTCTAGTCCGGACCCATTACACAACAAATAATAATGAGGTAGGTGATTCTTGTCTATCAGTCAAAGTACTTGAAGAGTTAACTGTATATATATATATAGTGAGTTAGTGTCATTATTATTATTATCAAGTTCATATATATCTTTGTATACTGTGACTGTCCATCAATATATTCACTAAAAATATTGTGTTTCTGGTTGCTGATTCCTGGATGATATAATTATCTTTTTTTTTTTTTTTGATGTTTTAAGTTTATTCCAGTATCTGTCTGTAAACACTTCAACAATGAAACTATCATCAATTTTTCTAATTTTTATGTATTGCAGCTTTCAAGCTAACTAGCTAGAAGTTGAAATGAAAACCTATATATAAAATTTCGTATCATGAATATTACTGCTATTAGATTCTTACGTATTAATTACATAAGTTTTTGGATTGAGCGATTACTAACACATACGAAACATGCGAATCCTTACCTTAGGTTAATATGAACTGTAAACTACATATATATGCAAGTTTTTTTTTTTGCATATATATATAATATCTCAAAAGAACACCATGGGTAGGACTCTATACTTTAAATCCCAGAATATCTTCTCAGGTGCTTATGCATATATAAATCTTTTCTAAAAAGGTGTTTATCAAAAGTCTTTTTTGTTAAAAAGTTGTTTTTTCACAACAATAAAAACACTTTCAAAAGATATTACAATGCTCAAGAGAAGAATCTTATTTCTACAAGCTTAGAATGCCATCCTTTGTTGACTATATAAAAGATATAATACTATTAATCTATAGTACAAAAACATTAATAGGCCATGATAACAATAATTCATTTGTACATATGCATAGGTACTAAGTGGTTGAGCACTTTCCTGTTTATTTATATGATATGAGTTCGACTTTTATATTTACCGATTAAATCGTAAAATGTTAGTGAGAGTTGTTATTACGGGTAGAACTTATAGCATTTGATCTTATTAAATCTAGATAGATCACTAATTAGATTTTAAAAAAAAAATTGCCAATATTTGGACACTTTTAGTTCAAAAAGTCTACCATATAATATCAAATCAACTAGCTTGATAGACTACTCCTACGTGTAGTTGGTGACAAGTAACATGTGTTTTCCTTATCTCTTATTATATATGGGTCCAAAATGAATCCAACAATCATAATCCACATTAGCATAAAGACATACATTTCCATATAATAATTAGCATAAAGACATTTTTTAAAAAAAATTTAGCATAAAGACATACATTTCCATATAATAATGTAGCATAAAGACATTTTTCTTAAAAAAAAAAAGTTTAATATGATATATAACACATTAAAGATTCAATATTCAGTGGCTAGTTTAATTAGTGAGATATCTTTTAGTTATATATAATAGGTTTTTTGAAATTGCTACCACGCTGTAATGGTTTTTTTTTTTTTGAAAGAGGAACCTTTATTCTAAGAAAGAAAAATAAATTACAAACTAGCTAAATCAGCCAAAATAAATCTCTCCACAAAGGAAGGAAAATTTTCTAACCAATTAAACTCGGAATTAAAGGAAAAAAAACAAGCTTAATAAGAGAGTGAGCGACCATATTAGCACTCCTATAACTATAAGAGATCTCACACACATTCGGGGACTAACAATTTAAAACATTCAAAATAAAAAGATCAATCTCAGAACAAGAAGGAGTTTTTGAATTCACCAAATTTACCATCAAAAGCACATCAGACTTGAGATATACAGGAGAGAAACCAGCCTCCAAAGCAAGAGAAAGAGCAGCAAAGAAGTCCTTGGAGGAAGGCATTCGACCACCCAACAACCTCACCACAAGTGGGAATCTCACGTTGTAATGTTTTTAGCGTAAAAGAAGTTGAAGATTTCTTTGAGTTCAAAAGCTTAATTATTAATATATATTTTCTTTTTAAAATTTAATATCAATTGAGATAGAGATCTGTCAAGATATATCGAGATCCAAACAGTACATGCACGACTTGAACAGATATCGCATAAGTAAGGGTGATATTAGAGAGAATTCCAAAGGCCATGATTAGAAGATATCTATCATCTATCCTCACAACATATAGGATAAATCTGCTAACAAGTGTTTATAAATACATGTGGTGGGATTTGAATGAATTTTCTACTACAAACGTCCAATCCACACAGGATTAAATTTACAGTATAAATCTATAAATTGACATAGAAAAATCTTATCTCAAATAATTTGAGAATAACTATAAAGATATTATATAATATATAAATATGATACGTTGTTTTTTTAATATAAGGGCAACTTATAATGGAGTACCCTGACGTTTAGCTATATTTCGATAAAATTGTGAGTTTCGCCTTAATTACACATTAGTATCCTTCTTTAGTTGACTTGATAAAAATAAAAGTTTGACCAAAATTTTTACCTAAAGTGATAAAAATACCCCTAGTTAAAAATAAAAAATAATATTAATTATTAAAATTAAAAAAATAAAGAATTAAAAAATAATTAAATGGATTCATCCTATTTTAAAAATTAAAAAAAATTAAATTTTTTAAAATGGATGAATCCATGTAATTATTTAATTTTTTTAAATTTTAATAATTAATATTATTTATTTTAATTAGGGTATTTTTATTATTTTAAAATAAAATTTTATCAAACTTTTATTTTTGATTCAAGTCAACTAAATAGAGGTATTAATATGTAATTAAAGTTAAACTCACGATTTCATTGTAATATGGCTAAACGTCAGAGTACTCCATTACAATTCACCATTTATATAATATAAAGATAATAAGTTAAATTCTCATAAGTTTATTGAAATATATTGTAAATGAGCTCAAAATGAATAATAATTATATATAAATATATTTATATAAATAAATAATTATTAGATGAGGTGGTCCACTAGGACACAAAAATTGGAACACAATGGACCCGCAAACCGCGAGTTCATGCTTACTCACGCGGCTTCATTTGATCGTGAGTCGTGACCGTCCATCAACATCTTTGCAAAGAAAAAAAGGAAATGAAATTGACATTTCAACCTTTGCATTTTTGGTTTATGAATTTAATAATTTGAGGTTAATATCGGTATATGTGTTAAATTTAGTTACCTTGTAACGTTATAAATACAATCGTACTAAAGTTTGTATAATTATAAAGTGTGTTTTCATAACACTTGAAGTTGTATATTAATTTATAAAGTTGAATATTATATTTATGATATTTAGATCATATAGTTTGTAAAAATTTAATGAAAGAGATTGTAGAATTTAACACGAGTTTATAAGTCACTGGTGAGGGTGTCCCTTGGTAAATATGGGTATATATATATATATATATATATATATATATATATATATATATATATATATATATTTAATAACTAATATCGATATATCTTTATTTTTATTAATAATTAAAGGATTTAATAGGCTCGGATAACTACTCCCAATACTGGAGAGAAGTCTATCCATACATGTATTTTTATAGGTAATTAAAGATCTTAAGCTTCCAACCAAGTGACGTTGTGTTTATCAATTTTTTTATAAAAAATTAAATTATGAAAAAAATAAAAAATAAAAAACATAAAAAAAAATATAAAGATGAATATTTATAATTATTTGAAAAAGAATCACTTTCCTCCTTTTCCCTCCTCTCTCTCTCTCTCTCTCTTTTGCCGACCAAAAATGAAATCTTCACAACAACAACGGCAATAAACGCACCACTCCACTCTGTGTTTCACACACATTCACCGATGCAAGATCTCTTTGGATCAGTTCGTCGATCACTAGTCTTCCGTACAACACCAGAGAACAACAACAGCAACACAGAGTCGACTCGCAACAACAACAACAACACCCCACCACCATTTGCAGGAACCCTAGCAGAAAAGATCAATTCTTGCATCCGGAAATCGAAAGTCTTCTCCAAACCCGTCTCGCCCTTCTCGCCTCCAGTGCAAATGGCGCCTCCGATCAGGTGGCGCAAAGGCGAGTTGATCGGTTGTGGGGCCTTTGGCAGAGTCTACATGGGCATGAATCTTGACTCTGGAGAGCTCTTGGCAGTCAAGCAGGTCCATTTTTTGTTGTATTTTCTGGGTTTTTCTTGTTTTTCGATTGTTTAGTGTTAATGGTCTTTGTTTTCTTAACTTTTTTAATTGTCATATTCGGTTAAAGGTTGAAATTTTTAGACTCTTCTAGTGAATTGTTTTAATGGGTAGTTCGTGAATATGTTATTTCAATTTGATTTTGAAGTAGATTGATTCATATTGGATTTATAGTTTTCTCTTCTTAAATGCAAATACATGCTTTAGACTTGTTAATTTTATTTTTTCCTTTGGTTTTGTCAATTTTCAGGTTTGGAATGTCACAATGCTAATGTTTTCAACTTTTCATTTTCGGATTGTAATTCATTTCTAATAGTTTGATTTTGTACCTTTTGTTGTTCATTATATTCTTGAACTTGAAGTTGACAAATTTTGGGATTAGAGTGTGATTTTCATATCTTGTTTGATGTAGTTAATACATTGAGTTTTGTTCCATTACTTTTTTTCAGTTTGGCCATCTTGAGTTGGTTCTTTCTTTGATTTTAATTGTTCTGTTTTCACTTTTCAGTTAGTTGTTTCACGTTTGTTCTTTCCAGTTTATTGATTAGTTTGTTTTTGAGATTGAGATTGAATGTTTTTGGCTGTGTTTTTTCAGGTTTTAATTGCGGCAAATGGTGCTTCAAAAGAAAAAGCACAGGTTTGATTTGAGTGTGTTGGTATCATTTATGTGAGCAGCAAATGATTTTACTTTGGTTTATGTGATTGGTTCTTTTGTGTAGCATTTGTTTACTTCTGCTTTGTTTTGTTGCTCTTGTAACTGTTGTGAAGAATAGAAATTACTCGAAAACTTTTCTTTCTTTTACATTATTTTGATTTCTGAACATATGAAACTGAGCATACGGTTCATTTTAGTTTCAGCCGTTTATTTATGTTCTCTACAGTCTATTTGCATTTTGCTTATATAAGCAGTTTGTATCATGATTATATTCTTACATGTTAATTAAGAGTGTCTTCACCACTGAGGAGAACTGACAATGCAAGTAAATCAGAATAGTGGCCTTTGAAGTAATGTCAAATAGTCCTATGCTTGTTTAAGTCAGGGGGTTATGATTTTCTTGGTCATCTATTTGAGAGAAAAAAAAAAATAGTTTCATGCCTCTTTTTCATTCATATATTTCAGAAATTTAACGGACTATCTTTGAGGTCTTAGAGAATCTTATGATCGAAAGCTTATCATCATTTTATCATTGACTTATTGAAATATGGTGGTATTCACTTGGTTTGCTTATTGCTCCGGATAGGCTCACGTCAAGGAGCTAGAGGAAGAAGTGAAGCTTCTCAAAGACCTCTCTCATCAAAACATTGTTGTGAGTAATTAGCGCGATCTTCTCTGTTTCAGTTGAATTATGAAGACTATCACTTTTTCAACTTTTTATGTTATTTTGGATCTGTCAGAGATATTTGGGTACAGTGCGGGAGGAGGAATCATTAAATATTCTGCTGGAATTTGTTCCTGGTGGATCAATATCATCACTTTTGGGAAAATTTGGATCCTTTCCAGAGGCCGTAAGTTTTTGTCAACTGACCTTGCAAATTCTAGGTGTTTTGGATGCTTAATCCCTTATGTATTAATTGGTAACCAGGTAGTAAGAGCGTACACAAAGCAATTGTTGTTGGGACTGGAGTATTTACACAATAATGGAATTATGCACAGGGACATTAAGGTGCCCCTTCTTCCTCTGCCCTCGATTTACTTTCCAAGAAGGGCTATTATCTTTCTCATCCTTTTCTTATAAGCTTATAATATCCTATTTCTTCTCCATTTTCAGGGGGCTAATATCCTTGTAGATAATAAAGGATGTATTAAACTTGCAGATTTTGGTGCATCCAAACAGGTTGTTGAGCTGGTAATTTTTCATCCTCAACACTATCCATCTTATTTACCATTTTTTTCCTCTTTTTTATTTATTTGTCTATTTATTTTTTCATGTTAGAACCATTCTTTGAATTACTATTTTGAAAAATCACTTCTAGTCTATATTGCATCTAACATATGTTTTTTCACCATAGGCAACTATTTCGGGTGCCAAGTCCATGAAGGGTACTCCATATTGGATGGCTCCAGAAGTCATTTTGCAGACTGGCCACAGCTGGTGAGGATAGTTACTTCCTCTGAATGTCTGCTTGATTACATGTGCACCATATCTTCTCAATAAGACTAGAAAGAATGGTTTTCTCTTGAGTATGATTTCGATACTTTTGCTTGTTATACAATATTTTTAATAGATCGTGGAGAGAAAAATAGCAAGGGAACCAAGCTGCGCTATATTCCTGTTTTCTTGTAAGAGAAACCAGACACTGCATCACAGCACCACTGACTTGTCTAGTTTGCATGATGCCAGACGTTTCTGGTCTTTTGGCTTCACTAAGAATGTCAATTGAAGTTTCTGTAGCAGCTCTAGAAATAATACTATTAACCATCTTACTCATGGGTTATGTGATTGTTTGGAATTTTAATTGCCAAACTACGTGGAGTTTTTCTTCGTTTGATCATTTTGAGCTAGAGGACTCTTCATTAAAATTTCTCAGCTATGGTTTTTCCTCGAAAGTTCCTTGTTTCAACAATAGTGAAAGGTCACTGTGGTTGGATACTTAAATTTTAGGAAATGCATGCCTTTGAACTTGCTTTGGGGTGTTTGCATGGTTTTGCATAACCGTGCACGCACCCATACATGCTTTCTAGTTATGATCGATCCTTTGCAATGAACTTCTTAGGTGATGAAGATCACAGCTTGGAATATATCATTTGTTAATTAATGTAATGAACTGAACTTTGCTGGTACTTTATGGTATCACTTCCTAGTTCTGCTGATATATGGAGTGTTGGATGTACGGTAATTGAAATGGCCACCGGGAAGCCTCCTTGGAGCCAACAGTACCAAGAGGTGACTGTTCTGCCAGCTTTCAACATTTCTTTTGTTATTATTATAAAAATTTGTTTAATTTTTTAAAGTGTTTCACGTGTTTTTTTTTTTTTGGAATTGACATGCTTCTTCAGGTTGCTGCTCTCTTCTATATTGGGACAACAAAGTCTCATCCACCAATCCCTGATCACCTATCTGTTGAGGCAAAAGATTTTTTGCTGAAATGTTTGCAAAGGTATAATACTTTGTGCCTTAATAATAGTGTGAAGTATAGCTTGTCCAACTTATATGTTTCCCTTGATATCTTTTCCCAGTGGCAATTATTTCTTTGAGTAGTTTGAGGTTCGATCTTTATGTACAACAAAAAGCACAATTCAGTAATTTATGATGTTTGCTTCCATGCAGGGAACCAAATTTGAGGCCAACAGCTTCTGAGTTGCTTAAGGTGATTTTAGTTTGTTCGTCTTTTATTTGTGGGAACATTATAGGCTACAGTAGCTCTAGTTATTCAATTCTACTTCAAAATTGTAAATCATTGGTGATAGTGTGAAAACTGACAAGTACTGATTAGATTTAATATAGTCTTTAACATTTTATATATGCCAATATTTGCAGCATCCTTTTGTCACTGGGGAACATGGAGAAGCTCTCCCTGTTTTGCCTGCTTCAGTCATGGTTTGTATTTTTAAACTAGATTGTGATAATACTCCTTGTTGTTCTCATCTTTGTTCAAATTAGTTTTCTAACAAGATAACGATTTATAACATCAGGAAATTTCTGAAACTCCTCCTCCATCAGATGCTACCGACTTTGAAGGCTTGTAAGTGTTTTAAGTTTGGCATCCTTGGAACTTGTAAGACAATACACTGTCCTTTTTGGCACTTTTAAAGGTTTTGAAAATAGCGTCAATTCTTTTGCCAGTCAATCATCAACCTGCCGTGACTCATCAGACATATGTAATTTGGGTAGCCTGAGCTGCTCAACAGTAATCACTGAGAAATTGGCTGGAAGTAGACATGCATGGGTATCAAGAAAAAGTGATGATGATATGTGTCAGCTTGACAAAGATGATTTGATGGCTGGTGATGTAAAGGTTCATTCTGTTCTGATGCCTGTTGACCTCGATAAGGTCTACTTTCATGTTCTTCTGCAGCATCCATACTATTTTAATAATCAAGAGCTTTAGCAATTGCTAACTATGTTTTGTTATCATTTAGAGCTATAATCCTATGTGTGAGCCCTCTGATGATTTGGGGTGCAAACTTGATGAAAGCCCAGACACAGAAAAAAGAGGATTGAAACCAATCACTGAGTCAGATCTTTCATTTCCTTCTGGGCCTGCGCTCTCTGAGGATGATGATGAACTGACTGAGTCAAAAATCACAGCCTTTCTGGATGAAAAGGTAATCCTTTTCAGTTAGCATCAAAATTGGCCTTTGTGCAGAACATGTTTTATATATTTGGTTCCTGATTATGCTAATGATGAACTGGTGATTTATTTCTCAGGCTTTAGAACTAAAGAAAATGCAAACTCCTTTATATGAAGAATTCTACAACAGTTTGAATACAGTTTGCTCTCCAAATTTTCTTGAGAGGAAGGCTGATGAAACTTCTCCAAATTACTTGAAACTACCTCCTAAAAGCAGGTCACCTAATCGAGTACCTGTCGGAACTCCATCTATTGCAGTCGATGCTGTAAACAATGGAAGCCCTGGGAGTAACAGCAAGCATGTACTGAATGTTGGCGGTGCAGGTGATCAAACTTTGCAAGAAAATGTGTCCCCTCAGTGCAATGAAGCGCAGCAGGATGCATGTAGCCCAAGGTTAGTCCACGAGTTGAGTGTTTTCTTTGGTGTCTTTATATTGAATCTTTGTTTAGTCATTGAGTAGTCTGATAGAATAGTTTACTGCTTGCAGTATGAGTTTTTCTGAGAGACAAAGGAAATGGAAGGAAGAGCTTGACCAAGAGCTTGAGAGAAAGCGAGGTAGATATTTCTTGCTTAATACAACCCTCACAAATGCCAACTAAAAACTTTATGATAACAGTTGGTTTGGTGAAGCGAATCTATGGTTCAAGTCCATTTTCTTGGTTTATGATGCCTATATGACTATCTGTTTAGTTAAATTTAGTATATCTGTTTGAAACATTAGTTATGCCGTAGAAAAATAGAATATGGCACAATTGAATATGATGTGGATGTCTGGCAAAGCAATAAAATACATTGCTATAGATATTGCAAGATGATCTTCCTATACAGTGAATAATTTCAGATATGCATGATTGTGAAAAATTTGTTCGCAGAGATGATGCGCCAAGCGGGAATGGGAGGCAAAACATCATCCCCAAAGGATCGAATTCTGAATCGGCAAAGAGACCGGACAAGGTTTGCATCTCCAGGAAAATGAGGGCATCTCAGAAAGTTTCAATGCTGAGCCTCACAGGGGAAGTTGGAATTCCTAATCATGAGTTTATTTTAAGATGCACAATTTTGCTGAGAGAGGTGAAATAATATACTACCGTGGTTGGCTCCGTGGTTGGCTTACCAGCTTCACTTCAGCAGCACAACATGCACAACATGCCTAGCATTTTATTCAATTTCTCATTGTTCAGCTGTGTTGTAATTTTCTTTCAAAATGCCAAGCTGGTGTGTCATTCCTACATATGTTGAGAAGAAAAAAAAAAAGAGGAAGGTTTGAAGAAATATTTCTTTCTTTTTAATTTTTGGGTTGGTTTTCAAGAGGGATAATTGTTCCTCAAGTTTGTATCTAATGCATAGAAAGTTGTATTGTTAATGTAGAATAATCATAATCAGGATTGATACAGCGCATGATTGCCAATGAAATTTTCTGCCACTTTTCTACTTTGATCATCATAGATAGGAGAGCAACTGATGAAAGCATTTAATGAAAAAGTAGAGTCAAATTGACAATGAGCATCCATGAGTTATTGATAAAATACCTCTCACAAACTTGTACATCAACAAAGAATTACAGACAAAAAATCACACCTATGGAAGGCAATAAAAGAATCATCTATGGACATTTAGAAAAAAAAACACATTTTTTACCAGAAACCAATTAATTGAAGAACAACTTAGCCGTGTCAGATTCTCCCGGTAGAGAATCGCATTGGTATTGAAGTTGGGCGCTGTTTCAGTCCACTCATCTGTCCATCAAACTTCTGTACAGTTTTTCTACTCTTCAATGGAGACACTAATCTGTTAGCCAATCTTGAAGGTGAGAATGATCGACGCAATTTCGAAGCAGTAGACACCTTTGGAGACTTCTTGCTCAAGCTTGCTGGTCTTGTAGGAGAAAGAGAAGAAACCACTGGCGGGCTCTTGATCTTCACTTGAAACTTAGAAGCTGATGGTGGGGACTTGATCAAGAACTTGTGTGGGCTCTGCTTGTTGTTTCTTGCAATAACTGGAGATCTTGTCTTGCAAAACTTTTGCTGCAGTGAAGCTGATGACTTGACCAAGAAATTGTGTGGGGTTTGCTTATTGTTTCTTGCAATAACTGGAGACCTTGTCTTGCAAAACTTTTGCTGCTGTGAAGGTGTAGACAGAAATAGGGGATTTGGGAACAACACGGTCTTTTTCACCCAAGGCCTATTTCTGGGTGACACTCTATTTGCCAAATACCTGCTATTCTCTTTGTCAAATTCTCTCACTTTTGGAGGTGAAACCTTAAAATTGATTCGCGATCGAGCCCTTTGAAACGATGGAGAATCAGATTCTGATCTTAGTGATTGTAGCTTAGCTTGCTTTTCCTTCTTTCTTCTAGACCTGAGCTCAGTGTTTTCAGGGTTTGGTCTTTGCTTTCTCTGTTGGGTCACTGGAGTCTTTGGATCTTCCAGGGTGGTGGTGTTGCTCTTCTTGGTCTTGTGAGAAACTGCTGCCACTATTTCTCTTGCAAATTGGCTTGCTTGTAGAATTTCACCCACTGTTTCTCCTACTAGCATTGCTGGTAATGACATTCTGCGCCATTCTCCTGCGTAGAACATTCGAGTGTTAGACAACATCTTATTCTTTAACTACATGTGCTACAATTCATATGTGAGATTCGACCCCAAGATTTCCTACATAACTATAAGAAATTGTTAAGCTAGCCAGTACCCACAAATTCCGATAACTTTTGTGTTTGGTTGATGAGAAATTATTTAGATGCAAATCACATGTGATTTTGAATTGTAGCTCTTCTTTAACAACATAAGGGAAGGCTATAAAGAAATTGAGTGAAAAATTTCTTGGTCTATCTATCAGTAACCAAATGGAGTTTTAACTCAACATAATCCAAAATTTCCTGAAAAAGAAAAATGAAAAAGAAAGAGAGAGACCTCCTGGACTTTGCGGCATCTTCCCACCTGGAGATTTTCTTGGGGTGCCATTCTTGATCCTACAAAAAAGCAATAATAAAAACCACAGATAACCCATTTGATTATAAGCAGAAAACTGATTTAAAACAAACAATCAAAATAATTATTTCATAAACAAACAAAATCAAACACACAATTAAAAAGCATACCTTAAAGTTTCTTGCTTGCACCTGAGACTGGCCCTCAAATAGCCTCTTGTACTTCTGGGACTGAGACTAACCCCAGATATGACTTTGTTGCCTCCTGCTACTGTGTATTGTAGCTCTTGCAACCTTGCCATACATTTGTCCACCTTCACAAACCCACCCAAAAAAATTAAAAAAAAAATGAGGCAAAACCATTTGAGAAGAAAAATCAAGACAAAAAATCAGAACCCCCTTTGAGAGAAAAATCTCCGCTTGTCTGCTGAGAAAAAAATGAAGGAAATGAAAAGAAACAAAATTTTGAATTTTTCTTTTGACTTTACCAAGCCTAGCAATAGCATAGGAACTTGGTGTCTAAACCAGTAAATTAAAAAGAAAACTAAAGAAAATAATCAAAACCCCACTGAGAGAAAATTTTCTGATTGGTTGCTGAGAAAATGAAGGAAATAAAAATAACTCAAGAATTTGAAGTACTCAGCCAATGGTCTAAACTTTTCACATCTTGTCAAGTATTAAAAAGAAAACAAAAGACCCACAAGTCTAGATCAATAAAACTAAAACTCAAAACCCCACTCAGAGAAAATTCTGTGCCAACACTTGGCTTGGTCTACAACAATGGAGGGACCTTCAGTTTTCAAATCTAGTCACACCTTAAAAAAGGAAAAAAAAACTCAAATACTCCATAACCATAAGCATATATATAATATAAGTACCTTCTTTACAGTTTCTCTGAGTAGAACAGGATTGAGAGGAGCCACAACAACAACTTTCCTCTGCTTGGGTGGGGTTCTTGCAACCATAATTATTATTATTATTATTATTATTAATATTATTTCAATGTGGGTCTCTAAGAGAACTCTCTCTCACTAAAAAAACTCACTTTCTCTCTCTAAGAGTCCATAAACCAGAAACTGAAAATGGGGTTTTATTCACAGTTCAGTTTCTCATCTGGGTTCTCAAACTCTGCAAGCGAAAACAGCAAAAGTCAAAGTAGATATTGAACTTGAAACACTTTGGTAACGGATCTTTTTTTGTCTCAACGGTCCAATCTATCCTCATTAAACACGTATGCAAACGGCTACTTTTTCCATTTTTGTGTTTTCAGTTTTTTATATTTTGTATTTTTTCTTCTTTTTGTCTGTAAGTGGAGTGTGAGCCTTTTGATCATGAATAAATCAAACGGTCAGTGGTCCTTTTTTGAATTGAGTGGCTGGGATTGAGTCCGTAGCTGCAATACTATGTAAATCAGTGCCGTTCATGTCATAAACTAATGCGTAACCTCCATTGATATGATTACCATTAATTAACATAATTAATACGTTAAATCATAACCGATATTTTATATTAAAAATATTATATATTGATTACACAGTAAAAAAATTTGATTGACTTCAAAACCAGATCAAAGATTATTACTGTATACTTACATTATTTTCGTATACCCATTCAATAAAAGTTTAATTATGTATGTATTTATATCTACAATCTTTTTTATTATCATTACTACAATTTCATGATTTTTAAAAAGATGTATAACAATTATGGTATGTTCTTTTCATTAAAAACTTTCTCAACCGTACTGGGTTATATCTATTTTCTTTTTTGAGTAGTATAATAACAAGATTAATTACAAGTTGTGGAGATCAATCACTGACGCATAACTTGGATATCTAAGAGAGAAAACTACATATGAAATATTTACTTCCACAATAAAAGAGAAAACTACACATACATACTGATAAATATAGATAGTGAGAAGCAGATGAAAATATACACTAACCACTTAAATTATGAGTGAATAGCAACAAACATCTTATAAGAGAAATTACTTGAAAGTAGAAACAGAAAATGCAAGATAAGCATAGAAAGAAATATGTGGGATTATAGTAAGCAAGAAGCATACAATTGTAAGTGAAAAAAAAAAAAAAAAAAAATCCCAAAAAAGAGAAAATTAAACACAGAACAGGACAAAAGAATGGGCAAGATTACTGTCATAACAGTGTATTTGATGATGATAAAATACAGAGAATGTGAAGAAAACAAAGGTTTTCATTGCATATCATAAGATGATGTGGATTGAGATGATGATGGCAACAATGATCTTCTATAATTTTTCATGCCTCTAAACTTCAATGGGCTCCAAACCAGAGATTTCCTTTGCAATGCAACAACTGTGGGATGCTTCGGCTTCCACGAACCTGCCTGCTGTGTAGGTGGACTCCCCATGAATTTGCTGCTGGACCTCATGGCAATAGGTGTTGTTATTGTTTCCGACACTGTCTTGTACTCTGGCAATGGAGAGAACAGCTTCGAGTAACGTGCCTTCCGGGGATCCCTCACGAGTGACTGCCTCCCGCCCATTGCAGCATTTCTGAAGTGAGAGACAGATGTGTGCAGAGGTGTTGTCATGTGTGATAAGGAGGTGGTATTTGGCTCTGGGCGGAGGGTGGCAATGGATACACGTCTCCTAGGCTGCATAGCCTGTGTTGGTCCAGCTGAAGTAGGAGGAGGCGGTCTGACAGCAATCGAAACGCGTCTTGGTAAAAGGTTTCTGGTGTTTGTTGCTGCTGCCATTGCGGTTCTGCTGGTGTTTTCCTTGCCCTCAGCTGCTCCTCCCATTTTGGCTCTGAAGGCGGTGTTTTTTTTCTTTGGTGGGTGAGGGGATGGTGGCTGGTGGCATGAAATTGGTGATTCTTCGTAATGGCATCCTCATTTTCGAAGGAGCCAATGGTGGTTTTCTCTCTATCTTGCCTTTTTCAGCCGCCTGTTGTTTTATAGATGAAAAACCTGAGGACTGAGTAGATACAGAAGCAAAAGCTCTGGTTTCCTGCTTTATTCTGGTTTTCCTTTCCTCACCCAATTGATTCTCAAGGTCCCTGACCTGTTATAACAAAAATTCAGTATCCATTTCTGGTTGAATAAATAATAAAAACAACAGAGAATATGTGAACGGAATATTACCTTTTCTTGAAGACTTCTACAGATATGTTCTCTAGCAGCAAGCCTTAACTGCAACGATTGCACGTTATCCTGTAACTTCTTTGTTTCCTTCTCATCATGCTTTAACTTTTCTGCCTGTATTTTACAAAAAAAGACTATAATTATCAGCAATTTGAGAACATCTTATAGTTTTTTTGTACAAAGTT
This sequence comes from Xanthoceras sorbifolium, assembly GCA_003430845.1. Classification (NCBI taxonomy): domain Eukaryota; kingdom Viridiplantae; phylum Streptophyta; class Magnoliopsida; order Sapindales; family Sapindaceae; genus Xanthoceras; species Xanthoceras sorbifolium. The sequence goes on from CM010616.1 coordinate 34,299,433, forward strand.
CACACAATTGCATACCATTTGCTTGTACTTGAAAAGGTCTGAAGTGTCTGCCTGTTTCCGAGCAGGACCACTTTCAATTCCCCGAACTCTGCTGGCAAAATTCAATGAACAAAGGGTCTCCCCGAGATCTGCAGAACTTGGGCTGATCTGGACAAACATCAGGGTCTTACAATCACCTCCTGTATTTCAAGTTCCAGTTAGCATTGTTCCTTCTCATGCATGTAACAAAAAAAAAAAAAAAAAAAACACAACGAGAGGTGTAACAGCCATTATACGTGTGTGTCTACAACTGAAGTGCAAATTCCAAACTTGTGGGAAACCAAATGTGGAGGATCCACCTCAAATGTAAAAATGCTAATACGAAAACTCACCTAAAGAGCTCTGTAACATATGAGTAAGCTTTGAGTTCCTGGTGTTGCAATAAAAATAGAAACAGTTGTCAGATAACAAGTAACTAGCAGTTAACCAGAAACATTAGAGAAGAGAGAGAGAGAGACCTGTACGGTATGTGGCCTGATTTTGTTGCGAGAGCAGAAATAACATCACCAAGTGCCGAGAGAGATTTATTTATATACTGAGATTCCTTCAACCTTTCACCTTCAACTTCAATCTTCCCCACACGCTCACTACCAGCCAAGTCTACCAGCCAGAGGTGACTCTTAGTCTTCTGCCCATTCATAAGGTTCTCCCCCTTCACAGTCACTCGCAACAAGCTACACACAAATTTTTTGTCATTACCACAAGAATAAGCTCTTGTTACCTTTTTATTTCAAAATCTTTGTCCGTACAAACCACTCTGGTAGTCTGTGTCATGAACTAAGCAAACTGTTTTGTCATGAACTCACTGAACCCTTAGAAAATCAGTGTTGAAAGAACTTAACTCATTCTCTGATGTATTATTATTAAGTCTACCCTATACTGTGGCTCAGAGGAAAAACAAAATCGAAATGTAAAGCACGAGGATTAAAAATTACCAGTGAGAACGGCTACTGAGCTCGTTAGCATTGGTGGATCCAACAGATCTTGCTCTGCCTCCAGACTTAAGTAGCTCCCACACTTCCTCAGTACCATAAACACGAGCTTCAGTGAGCCCCGGCACTTCTTGGGTTCCTTCTGCTGCTTGCTTTATCTCCAACCTTCATCCATGCAACATTAAAAGCATTTAATACTTTAGAATCTGCTCCAAAATCAATTTCAAACTATAATTGAAGTTAGTTACAAGTTTGGAGATAGCTAGAAGGATATCACCAATTGATGAATTAAGTACTTAATCGCATACCATTTAAAAGTTAGCAGATTACATGATGCATTTCTTGTTTAAAGTGTGATGTAGCAACACAATAGGTTAAATTGTTCAAAGGGAACTCACTTCTTAGAAGGCTGGTTAGGATCCACCAAGAGGTCCCTTATCTTCTCATTGTAAACCTCCAACATGCTAACAAAGAGTTCATATCTCATGACACAATTTCTGTCTTTACAATTACGAAATAATTCCTCCAAAGTTCGGTAGTTCACTCCCCTATTTTCAGGTAGTCCCTCCATTGTAAATGTCTTTCCAGTTCCGGTTTGTCCATATGCAAATATGCAGACATTGTAGCCATCCAGTACCGAAGTCACAATTGGTTTGGTTTGCGCAAAAACAGCCTCTTTATATATTAGAAACACATGATTAAAAATTTAAACAGTTCAATATCTCTTAAAGTAAATACTCTGCATTGACAAAATCATTCATGAGATCACAGATTACCTTGACTGTCCTCAGGCTTAAACACAAAATCAAACTTGAACTGCTTTTTAGAAGAATCAGAAGAAACAATTTGTAGCTCGTTTTCTTGAGACGAGTCAAATTCGACGACAGACGATGAGCCATTAGCAACTTCAGCTTGGTTAGTGGTCTACATCTGCAGAAGACCCTAATATTGCCTTTAAGCTCAATCACTTCATTGTAAAGCCGTTTTCGTTCAGAGGACTCATCTAAATACTTCTTTTTCAAAAGCTCATATTCCTTACCTAATACCAATTATAGCAAACCAAAAACCAGTTAAAACCAACAAAAAAAGAGAAACAGAGACGAACGTCAAAAATAGTTAGAACAGAAGTTTGGTACTTACTTAGAACCCGAAGAGTGTCTAAAGCATCGGGGCCAAGTAAAGAATCGGTACTAAAGCCTTTCACTTGATCAGAAAGATTCGTGTGATCTCTCTTCAAATTCTAGAACAGCAAGCACCAATAATCAATTGTCAATACATCAATCACTCAGAAACAAGCAAACACCTCCACTTAACAACTAAATTTGGAAAAAAGGAATACACAAGACACAAAATTTTACCCGAATCTCAGTGCTCAAGCATATAATTTTCTGCAAAATTGGAAGGGTTGGCCCTTGAACCTGAGAAATTTCGCGGATTTCGTTCGATAAACTATCCTCATCCTCGAAATTGGTAGTTTCTTCAACTAGTTCTAAAACAACAAACAAAACCCTCAAATAAATATGCAAATAAATTACAGAAATAAAAGAGAGAACACAATGCAGTAAAATCCTCCATTTGGTCAACAAGAATCTAGAAAAAGAAAAAGAAGACAACTTGTTTTTCTAAAAATTAAAGAAAAAAACCGAAACAGATTATTAGAAACCCTAGAACAAAGAATTGATCTATCGTATAAATAGTACTAATAAATCGAAGAAATTTAACAAAAATTTCTCGTGCTTTTGAAGAAAAAAAAGAGAGTAACTTCAACTTTCCTTGTTCTTGATTAAAAGCAGCGAAAAAGCAATAATAAAAAACAGAAACATGAAAATCACTAACCTGAATCATAAGTTTCACTCGTTAGGGTTCGATCTGGAAACAAAAAAAAAAAAATCGAAAACAAAAGCAAATGAAATACGTTATAAAACAGATAAACCCCTGAAATCAACATAAAAAGCATAGTATCTAGGGTTTTATCTGAAGCAGAAACCATACAACACACTAATGATGGAAAAAAAAAATAATCGAATACTTCTTTGAATTATAATCGAAAAAGAAAATGTTTTCTTGAAGTAAAGAAAATAAACAGAGTCGGTCGAAAACACGGACCTGTGTACGGATCGGAACCGGTGTCGGACTTCTCGGAGCTCATTTCCGCCGTCTGTCTGATCCGTTGAAACGCCGTTCGATGATTCTCGACAAGAAAAATTGAGAATTCTAGAGAGAGAAAAGAGAGAGATTTTGGAGCGTTAAATGGAGGGATTGTGTTGAATTTGATTTTGAATTGAAAGTGAACTGTGCCGTTGGATTGGAAAGCGTTTGATTTGGCTTCTAACGGCTATATTATATAACACATCTTCTCTTCTTGGAGCGTGTATGGAAACTGGGTGGGTTCTTGGGTTTCGTTAACCGGAGCTCCGACTCTTAAAAGGGTACAGGTAATCGGGTGGGTTTGATTTACTCTTTCATATATATTTTTAAAAAATAATACTCAAAATTATAATTATCAATTTTTTTTATAAAATAAATTACAAAATTCCATATCAAGAAAAAAATGAATACATTTCAATCAAAAATAAATTTTTTTTGAGAAACTTTTTGCATAACACAATATAATAAGTTTGGTTTACTATGCATTTTAATTAAAATATAAGAGAATTTTAAAATAAAAATTCCAATAACTCTTTTTTAACAAATATATAGTAAAAGATACTAAAATAAAAAGTAAATAGTACTAATTTGAATGAGTAGATATTTTAAACATCGTACTCATTGTTTAATGTAAGTTCTTCGTACATAATCCGATCCACTCTTAAAAATAAAAATAAAAAAAATAAGCATGTTATTTCAATTAGATTAAAAAATAATGAATTTATCAGCAAATTTTGATAAAAGCCAGTGTAAAATATTAAAAAATTAAGTACTAAAATATGAAAACTATCCATTTTAAAGCAGTTTAGCAGTTGGTAGTTAAATTTTGATGGCTTCTTCTTCAATACCAAGCAGTTGTTTCTTCTGCAACTCTCCATTGATTCCAAGCAATTCAGCTTCAACCTCCACCACCCGTTTTGCCTTATCTTCTTCTCATTCATTTTCCTTTGATGGGTCCACTGGAGTTTCACTAAACAGAGATGGGTCTGCCTCCAGAATCCATGCCAAGTTTGAGAAATTCCAAGGTGACTCTCCTCAAGACAACCTTGAAGAGACCCCACCACCATCTTCTTTTCAAGAGGCACTGCAGACACTCACAGATGATGATGATGAAGAAAAAGAAGAAGATGACAGGTTTTTCATTGCATATTATTTTTATTTTTATTTTTTGGGTTTTTCTTGTTTCATTTATATAAAAAAGACTAGATTTTGAGAAACAAATAGTGAAAATGGGAGTATTAGTGTTACTCTTTTGTTGCTGCACTGTAAATGGAAGAGAATTTGGTTACTGTATTGTGTTTAACAAGAATTTGTCTTTGTTTCGTTGTGGTTTTTTTTTTTTTCTTTTCTTGATGTCATCTGGTAACTATATATGAAGATCAATTTAGTTCTTGCTTTTGCTTGTGATCATTGAGAAATTATGAAGATCTAGTCTATTTGTATGTTCAAATTAGTGAAATTAGTGGTGTTGATATGCTTTTTCACTTGTATATTTTTTTTGGCTTGAGTTGTTCTATAAATATTGAAGCATGAAAGAAAAGTTTTTGATGGTATGTACTTTATTTTACAGCTGTTTGCCTTCTGACTTGGAGGGTGCCGTCCGGCAATCAAGTCAAGCAAGTTCCTTGTTCGTTTCTTCTGGAGGAATGAGAGCCATAGTATGTACAAATGATACTATAGTACTGATAATTCTTTCGCCAGTTTGGTTTTCTCAATGACCATATTTATGATTACATTTGTGCTGCACTCTTGTGCTGGCTATATGGGCTCTTGCTAAGTATATGTATCGAAGACCCCATATCGGAATTCTAATAAGAAAGTATGGTGGAAGAGAATTGTTTGAGTGCAATATCTTCTACTAAGATGTATGAAACTCTAAATGAGATATTCTAACTAAATTTCTGAAGTGAGGTATGCGAAATTAAAATCTTTTGTAGATGTACTGAGCGTTTCACTGGATTGCCAAAAGTTCGGGAAATTAACCTCTTTTCTATCTATATTTGCAAAATTTCAGCTTTAACATGTCAGATATAGCTTAGATATACTGACTTGAACTTTTATTTCCTTTTTACACTTTATCTTATGTAAACAAAACATTTTTCAGGTTGAGCTCTTGATCCCCCAGCTGCAGTTTCTAGATGACGAAGGTGCACAGAGTGAACTGTGGGAATTGTCAAGGATTTTCATAGATACATTGATAGAGGAAACAGGATGTCAGGTTAGTTGGAAATTTTTTGCGTTAAGTTAAACAACTTTAGTTCTTGGGATTAACTCTTTTGGATGCTAAAATATAAGAAACGCCTCAACAAAGATCTGGCCATAACTTTTTCGGTGAAGTATGAAACCATAGCCAACTATGTTAAGTGTTTTCAAGCCTAGGACCAAAAACACAACATATTTAACATTACCACCTCTGCCACTCCCTTTGCAAGTCATCTGTTGTAGAAATGTGTATTCTTGTAAAAGATAAATGTGTTTCCGGACTGAAAATGTTTGCTTTCATTCTTAATCTTGCTACTTTTAGCTTTTATGCATTTAGTATGTACACTCAGTTGCTACTTTGTTAAACTTTTAGAGAGTAAAAGCCATATTTCCAGATGCTGGTGCCGCTGCACTTCTAAAATACCGGTGGAAAGACGCTGCTTTTGGATTCTCCAGGTAATTTCCACAATATTGATAGTGAAACTCTAATTTCAGTTTGTTAAAACTGTTATTGTTCCATCCGTGTCTGCCACTATTTGGTTCAAACATCCGAATTAGGTGTGTCATTCACAGAAATAGGAGAAAGAGAAAAAGATATAGAACTGAGAAGTTGTTGGATCACATCCCATGGAAATAAATAAGAAATATGTTGAACCACATAAACCCTTGGTGTTTGATTATCACATGCTTTCAATTGATTTCACTTTATTTTCTAGTTATTTGTTTGGAATAATATCCATGTGATTTCCAGCATAAACCATTCTTTTCCTTGTAGGTCTGGCACGTTGTTGTAATGCGGTTTTTATCCTTTTTACAGTGAAATACCACATCTATTCTTGTTTATCTGTGATATGATGAATAGGTTATTTGTCTGTGTGGATCTCCCTGTGATGTTTGGCGTGCATTCAGATAAAAATCTCTATAGTACGTCCAACTGTTCTGTCTCATTTTTCCAGCTTAAGTGACCGAAAGCCCGTGGAGAAGGAAGATGAGATTGTTGTAATGGTTGTTCCTGATTATCAGATGCTCGGATATGTGGAGAAAATTACTTCAAGTCTCTCAGATGATCCTGTATGAACGTGAACTTCTCTTTCCTTTATTAGATATGATGTTTGGCAGATATATTTCTGATCTTAATCACTTGTAATAATCTCCATGACAAAAGTAATGAGTTTTAGAAACCCAAGAATAATCGTTTTCCAATTTTTACTTTCCAATTGAATATCTCATTCCATCGTTATATAACATTCTCATATTCATCTTTATAATCTGTCATCGCAAAAATGGCACCATGTATGTATCTTCTATAAGATGTATAGCCATTAAACAATTTATTTCCCGCTTGTACACCTCAAGCTAGAAGGACAATTTTCCTCACAGTATTTCCTCATATATTGCTAGCCAAGGCCATTGATCATGTGGAATCCACGTCTCATCAGCGAGGATGTTGGAGTTGGGATTAACGTTCGCAATTTAAAGCGATACTTTTTGAGGTACAATTGTAACTCATCTCGCATCTAGATGCATTCATCCATTTTACTACTTTGTGTTAAAATTTTATTTGTCCACAAACCTTTTCCTTGTGTGTTGGTTAGAAATTCTGCAGTCATTGCACCCTAGTTAACTCAATAACGGTTTTATATGCAGCACGTTCACTACAGTTTACTCCATGAGACCTCTGCCGTCAGGTGCTGTGTTTAGGTGTTATCCAGGGTAAGGGTCATTTTCGATAGTCCTTTTATCATGGTGGGCTAAATTCACAGCTCTTAGGTCAGCTTGTCGAACGTTTTTCTGCCTCGTTTGTTTTTACATGCTGTGATTGACTCTTCGATAAGTTGGCTGGCTTTTCATTTACTCTTTTCTGATATATATCAGATTATGGAAGGTGTTCTATGATGATAAAGATAGGCCAAATAGGTATCTCCTTGCCACAGAATTTATAAGCCGTCCAAATGCTGAAGACCTTGAGGTTAGTTACGGAAAAAGTTTTGAACTTTTCGCCAAGACTTACAATAATCAACGTAAATTTTTAGATCATATCAATGTTCATATGGCCTGTTCGATCCATGCAGATAGTATTCGGAAATGTAGAAGAAAATTCGGAGCAGGGTCCATCTTTTTTGGGTCAAGCAACAAGCATTTTCTCCTCAATAAATCGATTCATGAGAGCTATTTCAAAGTAATTTTTTCATTACTATCCCCCGATGGAGTATATCACACTGTTGCTGTTTCAAGTTATGTTCAGATCACGTCTTTTTGTAGCCTTTACAAAGATTTATGATGTGTAATATAACACTTTCACAATACCATATGATTTTTGCGTTCGTTTCTCAGCCTCTTTCAACTACATTTGCCGAAAATTTTCTCATATCATCCCATATGGAGGAAAATATATATAGTTTGGTGTCCAAATTGTCCACATATCTCTCAAATGTTGCCATTTTGGCATGGTTTTGAAGGTTCCTGCAACCCCTTTCAAGTTTTCAGGCACTCAAAAAAAAAAAAAAAATTGTGTATCTGTCATAAGAAGAGCAAGGAAACAGAGCGATTTTATGAGCGTGCCTATTACAGTTCATTCGGCTATCAGTTACAGGAAATGCAACAATAAGAAAACCTTTCTAACTAAAATACTAGACTACACATTCCTTATTTACTGATACAGTGACAAGAAAGCTACTCTTGAACAACCATACAAACCATCGTTACATCATATCGTCTAAGCATTGCACTTCCAGTGTTGTGTCCTGTAGTTAAAGCAACATTGAAGTGATATGGGCACCAATTTGAATTTCTTTTATCCGAACCATATGTGCCAACCTCTTCTCTTAGAATTTGCTTCCACGTACTTCAGCTACTCAACTGTTCTGTGGACTACTTGTTAAGCTTCTCAAATAAGTTTGAAGGAGCATGTAACAACAGGATATTCAGATATCAGAACCAATCAACATGTTGAGTGGAAGTCTTGGGTTGCTTCTTTGGTTTCTGATACCGATTGTTCTCAAACTTAGCTTTAACGATAAGAGAATAAAGAAAGTCTGCCTCAGCTGAACAATCATAAGGTACATTCAAGATACTGCAAAATCAAGATATACAAACAAAAATTAACGACAATGTACTACAACGTAGCTCGTGACAAGATTTCAAAGTAAATAAATTCACAGCTATATGCTAAGTCGTTCAATTTGGTTGTTTTTGAGCAATACAAAAGACTAGAACTATGTTTAAAAGCGAGATTTCAAGAAGGATTAAGAGGTGATACCTGTCAAGTAACTCCTCAAGGATAATTCTCTGGGAAGGTGTGACGTAATGAATGCAACTTCTTGGGCACTGACCGACTGCAAGCTGAACGTGGTAATCTTCACCATGCCCTGATCAAATTCACAAGGACAGTGAATTAACAATCACAGGACTTACACACTCTCATTGCAGTTACGAAAATTTCTGAACTTACGCTTGCGTTTTTATAATGACCTTCCTAGAAATCTATATGATAATATATATAGCTTTTTTGAATTAAGAACATAGTTTATTCAAGTCTCATTTTCTTCGTCCTGGATGTTTTGAATACGGTCAACAGTACTAACTTATAAACTATGGAGCCAACCGACCTTGAGAAGCTGCCCTTGCAGTTCCAGTTGAAGAAGAATATGCGAAGGCATGAGGGGCTCTTTCGACACATGAATATGGGCATCCTGCATATAAAGCTTATTTGTGTCAAAGTTGACAAATTCATGCAAATGATTCAATCACTCAAGTCCTCTTCCGACGATGATCAAGCAAGTATAACGTATTCAAGGACAAATGATTAATTAAAATGCTGAAAATATATCATCATAGTACATAAAAAGGAGCTAGTCAGGTGGGTGTTCAACTTCATCAACTATTTGATACATTTCAGGGCCAGGTTGAACATAATGTAACAAAAAGCTTTTGTGTACCTTTGCCGACACAAAGAACCTCATTAACGAAAAGATCAAATGCTTCACATTCTGGATCGTCAAAAGGATCTAAACATTCCCTACAAATCCATCTCTAACAATGAGCAATGCATACATTATACAGTAAAGAATAGAAACACTATTGAACACCAAATTCACCTTTCAATGATCTCTGATCGGCTGTATTGGGACAATATCTGCATTTTTAAACCACAACAATCACTATCCTTAACCAGCAATGGAGCCACGACGGATTTTACTTTTGACAAGTAAACATAATCGGACACACAAAAATGAAAAATGTTCGAAAATAATAATAAAAACAATAAGATACCGTGAAGCATATGCTAAAAACAATTACATTATTTCATTATTTCCGTCGAATTTATACTGTACGACAACAACATCATTAAAATTTAATTTCAAAAAATTAATATAAAACTCATGTTCACTAAAGCAATATACAAAGAAAAGTATATTAAAATTGAAAACTAAAATTGTTATGTGACAAATTGAACCTCATAAGCCTGAATTACGCGTCGAATCATCGTATCAGAATCTTCTTTTCCATCTCTACTCACATCAGGATGGTATTGTTTCACCTTCACAGAAAATAATAATTAATTAAAATAAATAAATAAATATAAATACGTTTTAATGGATATTATTGAATTAATTATCAAGTTAAGAGGGAAGAGTTTGTGTACTTTGGCTCGAAAAGCGGCTTTGAGCTCGAGGGAAGAGCAGCTCGGCTCCACGCCGAGGACGGCGTAAGCGGAGGAACTGGAGAGAGGTGGTGGTGGTGGAGGAGGAGGAGAAGTGTTCTCACCGGTTCGGCCGCTGCAATTAACGGCGAATTTGGAAGGAGGGTAACGGAGTGGAGTCTTTGAAAAAGAGGGAAAATTGTGACAGTTGGGATATTTAACGGTTTTTTGAAACGGAGGAATTGGAGGGCGAGAACCGTAGAGACTCGAACACCCCATTTCCGATTCTCTCTCTCTCTAGTTATGGCGGTTGGTTGGTGGTGGCGGTTGCTTCTTTTAACTAACTGACAGTGGACAGTAGTAAAAGCATTTTATAGGAATTTTTGTGTTTAATTTTAATTTTTTTAATTGAAATGTAATTTAAAAAAAACCCTTAATTATTAATATAAATTATAGAATCAAAGTATATTGTATGGATTTACAACACTCACAATTTCGGAATACCTACTAATAATAAAATGATTGAGCACTTTCCCATTCACTTTTTATGGTAAGGGTTCAACTTCCACCTTAACCCATTAAATCGCAAAGTGTGGAAAGACCCTTCCTTTATAGTGAGATTTGTCATTTCCAATCGAACTTATAACGTTTGATCTTGTTAAATCCCGATAAACTCATAACCCAATTAGTGTTGGATTTAAAAAAAAAACAATCATTAAATTTTGAAGCATTATTCAAACCCATTACCTATTAGTTTAAACTTTCAAAACAAGTGATTATTTAACATAATATTATAATAGTTTAAGCAAAAGGTCCTAAATTCGAATCCATTTATTTAATATTTCTTTTGTATTTTGTATCACTATGTAAATTTGATCCGCGTAGCAAGGTCTTGCGCAAGTATTTATACATGTTGCTAACTTCTTTCCTTTGGACCAAAATAACGACTGTATATGGCCTGTCGGGAACCATTTACAATTTCTACAAAAATTTATATGACAACACAAACAGCTACAATAATCTATAGTTTTTCTTATAAATACAATTCAGAATCCTCATTTAGAAGTACTAAGGGTCCGAGAAGTGCGATTACTCATTCTTAAAAACCTATGGTCGGATAAGGAGCACTCACTCGTTCTTAAAACTTATATTCTTAAAACCAAAGAGTCAGGATGGGGGAAGGGGGGGAGAAACTCTCCCTTCCTAGTTCTCCTATTAATTGAATCCTCCGGAATCACAAGAATCCTTAGTTCGAATGAGATTTCAATTCAGCATCTTTTGCAATTTTGAGAAGAATTGCTCTTTGGAGAGCACAGCACGATGAAAATTGTAAGCTTTGTTGGAATCGTTAGCCTTAACCGGTGGATATTCATTTTTGTTGTTGATCCACGTGATGGAAGATAAACCTCTTATCTGGTACATAACCCTCATCCATCATGACCCCAAACAACTCAACCAAAACTCCATGAATGATCTCAGCCTGTGGATGCATTCTGTCATCAACAACAAAGCTGTGGATTTTCTTCTCTATCTCAATCCAACTCACACCAGTCTCTTTGTCCACTCCCATTTCCTTCATTATTTTGATAGTTCTTGCTCTTTCTTTCCATCTACCTTTAGAAGAATATATATTTGCCATCAATATGTACGGTGCCGGGCTCACTGGAGATGCTAGGAACAGCTGATCAGCGGTGTATTTCCCCATTTCGGAGTCACCGTGAATGCTGCAAGCACCAAGCAGGGCTTGCCAGACCAGCACATCAGGTTTCACAGGCAATCCTGTGATGAAGCTTTTGGCTTCGTTGAGAAGCCCTGCACGGCCTAACAGGTCGACTATACAGGCATAGTGCTCTGTCCTGGGAGTGATTCTGTGAACTTCAGTCATTGATTTTAGGAATTCCATGCCCTCTTCGACTAGGCCTACATGGCTACATGCGTGAAGCAAAGAGAGGAATGTAACATCTGTTGGTTCGACACCTTCCAATCTCATCTCTTCGTACAACTGCAGTGCTCTAGAGCCATCACCATGACGAGCAAAAGCTGCAATCATGGAGTTCCATGAGATTGAGTTCCTACGAGGCATTCGACTGAAAACTTTGATGGACTCTTCCAAATCTCCGCACTTGGAGTACATGTTGATGAGGCCATTGCTGACGAAAGGATTGGCAGTGAATCTCCTCTTGATGATTAATGAGTGAATTTGCTTACCAAGACCCAAAGAAGTATCCACACCAAACACCCCAAGAACAGCAGAAACCATATTCTGATCAATGTCAATTCCTGCCTTTTCCATTTTCACAAAAAATTGTATTGCTTCTTCCTCGAACCCATTTTGTGCAAACCCTACAAGAATCACAGTCATGGAAACCTCATCAAGCTCTTCAGCTGACTCAAAAATCCGCCAAGCATCTTCTACGCTTCTACATTTCGAGTACATGTCCATTAGTGCACTCTCAATGCAAAAATCCGTTTGAATCCCCAACTTCCATAACATTCCATGAATTTGGCGCCCTTCCCTCAACGCTTGCAAACCAGAACAGGCCATTAGCGAACCCAAATACGTCAAAGTATTCGGATTAACCAATCCGCAACGCATTTCCACAAACAATCTCAAACCATCTTTGTACAACTGATTTTGCACTAACCCGGAAATAACAGCTGTCCAAGTGATCACATTCCTCTCATTCATCTCATCAAAAACCTGCCTCCCCGAATTCGAACAGCCGCATTTGAAATACGATGTTATCAAAGCATTTCCAACTGTTATTTCTTCCACGTACCCACTCGAAAACACCAAACCATGTATCATTTTATTGAAAAAACCAAGCTCCGGTCTATCACAACCCGATAAAACAGTAGTAAAACTCGCTTGATCCAACCGATAAAAACCCAATTTAACCAATCTTTTGAACAACCCAAAACCCGTATCGAAATCTCCGTTTCTCAAAAACCCAGATACCATCGTGTTCCACGACACCGTATCTCTGACGGGCATTTCATCAAACAGCTTGACAGCATCAGCTACTCGACCGCATTTCGAATACAATGACAGAAGAGAGTTCCAAATAATGGTGAAATTGTCATGTTTTTTGATGAAGGAGGCGTGAAGAGAAGAACCCAGATGGAGATGACCTTCTCTCGCACAAATCGACAAGAGGTGGCTGATGTCGACATGATTGAGCACGATTTTTGAAGTGTCTTGTGAGATTCTGGTCTTGAATGGAGAAATGAGAGAGGAGCAAAAATGAAGGCTGGAGCTTAGTTTGTGAAACTCCCATTTGGATCTCATCCATGAAAATGTTTGAGAGAGAAACCAACTGTTTTTGTACGTAAACAAGTAACGGTTTTCTGAACTACTCGTGACTAATCGAGTCAGCGGGATACAGTCACGCAAAGTGTCAGCTCGACCAGTCGAGTCACAATTGACTTGAATGACTCGATAGTAATATGCTATCCAGTCAGTCTTGACTCGTTCAGGTCAGGTGACTCGATGAAATTATTGACTCGACCGAGTCAGTATAATTTTGACCAGGCTCGATGAAGTAGAAGTGATCGGTAGAAGTAATTGTCGAGTCTAAATGACTCGATCGAGTCATTTTTGACTCGATCGAGGCGTATGTAATTGAGCTGTCGAGTCAAATCAAGTCAAAACTTAAGCAATGATTTTGACTCGATATGTTGACTCGATGTAGCAATATTAAGATTAAAAAGTTACGGTTTTTCAAATAAGAATAGATTAGTTTAAAATTGTTTATATTTATTGAATGTCTTTGTGTAAAAACTGTTTTTTTGTTGTTAAAAAAAGAAATTAATTTTTCAAGATAGATTTTAAAACATATTTTCTAATTTCTAGAGTAATACTTCTCTTTAAATATTATTTCAGCATCTTTTTTTTTTCCTTTTTTTTTTCAAAATAATAAGTCAAAAAATTCTTTAAACAAATTTATGGAGTTGTTAGTTTAAGAGCTGTATTACAACATTATTTTTAACTTATTTAAAATTTATTTGATAATTGATCGATTAGGAGAATTTATAATCGAATTTCAAGCAAACATTTAGTTACCTACAACATTTATTATTTTTAAAAACACATTTCTACTCCTTATGACACAATTATTAATTAACTCAATCAATTATTAATCACTCGGCTCGCATTTGTGATTGCAGGCATAGTCTGGTGGGTTACCCATCCAAGTCAAAAACATCACTCACACTAAAACTTCGAACTTGTCTATTTTGAGTATAAACTATTTAATGGATCAATGCTTTCATTTGATGATATTGCCTTAAAACAAGCACCAAAAGCTTGAATGTTTCTCTCTATTGCTGCTTAATTTCAACTTCACACAAAGAAAACTTTCAAGAATTAAATGTTTTAGCCGAAGCAAGATAGGGAAATTATTTGTATGAAATACGAGCCTCAACTGTGAACATTGCAACACTTGGCCGGTGGACGAATAGAACTAACTCTATATCGAACTACCAAGTTGATGGATCCGAAAGGTCGAAACTCGAAAGCTACAAACAACAAAGAAGAATTCTTACCGGAGTTCATAGTATAGTATGCCCGACATGGTGGTTCCAGCCGCGAAGCGTTACTCTTGGGGTGACGCCGGAAGGGACCTCAAAAGTGATCTTGATGGGCATGACCTCACCCGGCACAAGTGAAAAATAGTTGTCCGAGTAATGAACAGGAAGAATTCTCGTGTCTTCCCCTTCCTTGTGATCTACTCTTGAAGCATGGACGGAGAAATGGAGGAAGAAAGCAACTCCTATACCATCCCCGTTCAATTCAGAAACCTTCAAGCCATCAGTGTCCTTCGTAAAACGTCTGCATATTCTACCAAATAAACCATCTTCATGTTTGTCTTCATTTCCAGTATGTACACGTCCACATGTAGAAGCCATATCAAAATCACCATCACCACGTCGGGTGGTAAAATTATTCTTGTAAGTCAAACTTTTACAGTCCGGTTTCTTTGATTTGTTATGCACATGCATTTCGACTTCATAGGTGGATCCTTTGATAAAAGCTTTTGATGTTATCTTGATAGGTATCTTCTTCTTCCTGTATGGCTCCAACAGCTTGTAATCTCCACCAGGTAGATGTAACCAGTAAAAGTTCCTAGATATAATCCCATAATCGGACATATGATAGAGTTTGAGAAGAAGAAAGTAGACTGGCTTTGGGTTTTTAGACTTCGGATACTTCATCTCAACAATGGGTACTACTTTTTTTGGTGGCACGGAGAGCTTTTCGATAACTTTGTAATACGGGCAGGTTCCTTCCAAATCCCACACTGATGCTTCTATCGCTACATCAGAGAGTTCCTCTGACATAGTGTTAACAACCTGTTGAGAAAAAATATATTAGCAGCATGATCTTCTGTTCCTCTTCTTTCAACTTTTAAAAGTAAAACACGTGTTTTGTTCATTGCATTAAGCAATAACAAGTTAATGCATCTTCGAAGTTGATGATTGCATTTCAAATTGCATTGAGCATATAATGAGTTCAATTTAATAGACGATTCAAATCATTTACTTCGATTGCTAATTTTGTAGGGTAAACCTACCTCTATAAAGTATGTAGCCAGATTCAGCTGGACATGAATTGGCTCTGCAGCACATCGGCAGCCATAGAATCCTGCTGTTTGGTCGAGGAGGTGATCATAAAATTGACCTCTAAGACCTGTCCAAGGATTCTGATTCTTCCAAATCAAAACACCAGTGTATTTGCTCCACATGCGGGAAGTCCAGCCCTCCAGTAGAGCTCGATACTGGATGTAATTAACAAGTTGAGCCTGAAAGAGGTTGTTCCAAATAAGTAAGTAGGACAACCAAAATTTTTTATAAAAGCAGCCTAACATAATAAATGAAGATTAAGTAATACCTTCAAGCAAAAGTCATCAAGATCCTTTGGGATCCCATATGGTTCAATCTGGTCATGGACCTTGCCTGGTTTTGAATAAGCAATATATTTATGGTAATCCCAAATGGGATTTGGAACTTCTTCTATATAACCATTAGAAAGCTTATTAAACAATGGAATTTTCCATCCTTCGGGAGGCATGGTTGCTCTGATGGTAGCTGCAACTGGCATTCCCACAGAACCAACCTCAGGATTGAATCCGTATTTATAGAAACTATCTTTAAAGAAGTCTTCAGGATATTGGATTTCATAAGGACCATCAGTGAAGTTGCCCTTTCCGTCTGCAAAGCCATCCCACATGGATCCCTGAATATAAATGCGTGTACCATCAAGATATTGACTTGGATCCTTATCTGCCAGAGACATATTTTCCTTAGACTTCCCAATTTCATTGGAATTCTCAAAATAAGGATGGAGTTTCAGATCGTTCATTAAAGCTTTATTGATGTCTTCTGGTGGAACTTGTTCATTTCCACCTACCCAAAGAGCAAGACTGGAATGGTTCCTTAAAAGCTTAACAGTATCTCTTGCACAAAGCATAAATAGGTCAGTGGTCAAGGGGACCATCAGGGTTAGACACTGGGTCACCTCTTCCATCAACATCGCCTGTAATCCAAAACTCTTGCCATACCTACAAAAGTTAGATTATATACATGAATCAAATTCCTCGACGATTATATGAACTTTGAATAGATTGGTCCAGCTGTCCAGAATTAGATATCTAATGCAAAATTAGATAGAGATTCAAAAATTACCCCAAAAGATAAAAGCAAAATGAAAATAAATTTAATCACTCATTTATCTTTGTTACTGCAGGATTCATCAGGGTCGCTTAAGTCACCCACTTACCTGCACCCATCCAGACAAGCAAACAAAAAGGCAAACAAGTGTTGGCATAGAGAGAGAGAGAGAGAGAGAGAGAGCTTACCAGCAAACCATAAATATCACAATAATGATAAAACTCTGGCCTCTCAGCCAGGCCACCACCCCAACAACGGATCATGTTTAGGTTCATATCTGCATGAAACTTGATGTCTGTTTTGTAACGCTTTTTAGAAAGCCGTAGTAACCCATCAGACAGAATCCAGTTACCACCACGAATAAAAATAGGTTGCCCATTGACTTTGAACAACCTGTCAAGCGGGGATGTATAGGTTACAAATCATGGTTATAGGACTCGATAATTAAAGATAAAACAAAAATCATTGCTTATACTGGTGGATGAACCTTACCTGCCACCGGTTGCCTTGTCAATGTGGCTCTCAATTTTTCGCAAACCAAATAGATGGCTCCATAAATCAGACTCTCCATATCCCTTCACATCAATACTAATATTGACATTATACATTGATTGCTTTCCCATGCCATTTGGCCACCATAAATTGGGTTTGTAGAAAAAGAGCTGCCAATTCACACTTTTAGAACATGAACAAGAATATTGGAGGCTATAAGTAAAAAAATGCAACTTTTAAAATCTGAGATAAGAAGCTCCAAAAAGCTGAGTATTCATTATAACACATCCAAATTTCTATAAACAAATATTTATGCATATATCTAACATATGGTAACTATAATTTTATACTTCAAAATCATAGGGCGAGAAATTTGGCAGAAGTACAAATATATGCAGCAACAATCCTGTAGCCTGTAGTTACATTATAAATAGAAAATAAAATTTTGAAAAGTCTTAAGAGGAATTCCTATGTCTCCAATATCTCTCCCTAGTTATGAAAAAGAAAATTTTACTTTGTTGAGTAATGCAGAAAACTTGAAATTTTCTGTCATATTGGAAAAAAGAGTACCATAGATAGATACTTTAGGTCACAACAAGGAAAAATTAGAGGAACTGATGATGGTAGCATCTTAGGACATCTGGTTTGGAACACACTGTCATAGACTCTGGTAGCTTAAGTACTTAATATGACTAAAAAAGTAAAAAGGAATTACAGCTGAAGGTCAAACAATGAATTCCTCTAACATTAAGATACGAGATAGAAAAGCATAAAATGTAAGTGCAGATAAAAGCAATTCTTGCAGCTGACAACACATGATCAAGGAAAGGAAGAAAAACAAGGATGAAAAAAAAAAAGGAATCCTTCCATGTGAGACATTGTGCTTTTACAACTGCACAAGAATACTAGGACCAGGATACATGAGTACACAAGCTATGAAGACTGAACTAATCATTTAGTTGCTCAAGTTACTAGAATATGCCGTTAAGTTTTCATTCATCACAAAGTAATAAATATGATAATAATAAATTAGACAGTTAATGTAGGCAAGCTCCTGTCATCTATATGTAACAGGCAAAGTCTTCCACATGTCACTAAATACACCTAAAATAGAAAAAAGGTAAATCAATAAATAGAAAACTTCTCTTTAATGTGGAAAAGTGACATTATAAAACCCTCTTGTCCACTAAGATCAATAAATTACATACTACAACTGACCTCGGGAAAAGTATATTGTACACGTGCTCCAGCGGGAATTGACAGCTTTTGAGTCTGAAGATGCTCTACTAAGCAAACATCTCCCTCGAGTTCGGTAGTCACTTGGATATTTAAAGAACACTCAGCGGCCATCGCACTTCTGTTTTCCAATTCTGTTGTAGCATGCAGGTATACCCTCTTGTAATTGTCAAAAAATGATGAAACCAAGTGGGGATCTATTATTTTCACAGGCTGTAGAAAATGGTTATGTATCAGTTGACAGAAACAAACATCAGATATATCTATTCAATGAAGGGAAGCACCATCAGCAATTGCCAACTTAAATTTAAAGAATCTCAAGTAACTTGCATTGCATGCAACTAACAGGATAAGGGATGGTCACTTTTTTCTGTCTACTAGTTTCATGGAAGTCAGATTGTTTAGAATAAATTGACAAGAAAAGAAATGTCAATTTAGATGACATTGACAACATATCAACACAAGTTCATACAGGTAATATTGTCCATTGTTTTGTTTTTAATAAAAGGGAATGGAAGAGGAAAAAGAAGAAGAAGTTGCAAGCAGTAAAGATGAATGCTCAAATATCAAAGACAGGATCTGTACTTCATTTAAATAATTATTAAAGAGATTGTTAAGTATTATGGATCAAACTCACCCCAGTGACAGTAATTGAAACTTCATCCCATATGCCAGTGTTCCTATCCCTGGGATGATATAACAGTCAAAATACATTAGATATCGAAATTTGTTTGCTTCAACATGAATCTAGGTTTAGACAACCCATTTGTATAATCATACCAGTAACTAGATGCACTTGAAACATATTTTCTATGTACAATCAAATTGGAAACTAAATATTACACTCTTGAGCCTCAAAACTAATAGAATAGTCACCTTATAGGAGCTATCCAATCCCAGCCTTCTACATATTGTGTGGCGACATCTTTCCCAATCTAACAGGAAAAAGAATGGTGTGAAATATTGCACATTCTGCTCATATTCCACTATTGATTTGCAAGTTATCACCTAAGTTGCAAGAGTTCCAAATGTATTATTGTGATTTTGCAGAAGAGATGGTTACCTCATGATCCCCACCTTGCCCCCCGCCAGGAGGAATTGTCCCGGGATGATCCGGAGGGTGTACAAGAACAGCCAGCAAATTTTGACCGTCAGGATGCAGAATATCAGTAACATTGAGCGAATGTCTTCGAAACATCCCTTTTGGTAGGATCATTTCGTGACCATTTAGGTATACTTCAGCAGAGTAATTGATTGCACGGAAATTCAAATCCAAGTGCTGAGTGCCTGACTGCAAAATATCAAGTAATTAGAAATGGAACTACAGCAGAAAAACGAAAATGAAGACTGATATGCAGATGATATTTTAGAGACCCTCAACTTCCAGCAAATTAAGATAAATTCCTAAGTTGAAATGCTAAAAGCACATAAAAATTGT
This sequence comes from Xanthoceras sorbifolium, assembly GCA_003430845.1. Taxonomy (NCBI): domain Eukaryota; kingdom Viridiplantae; phylum Streptophyta; class Magnoliopsida; order Sapindales; family Sapindaceae; genus Xanthoceras; species Xanthoceras sorbifolium. Next base: position 34,319,231 of record CM010616.1, read on the forward strand.
TAATGGGAAACAAGAAAGAGTCACTTTTATACGATAATATGCTATAGTTAATTCAAAGTATAGTAAATTATGTCGACGGGTTACATACCAGCTTACACTGAAATGTTGTAAAGAACCAGAATGTATAGTATTCCCTCCCAGAATCAGCAATATCTACAATTGCTTCGTTCTCCAAACCGTAAAATGGATCAGGCACGACTTTGTTCTTCACCAGGGTTGCCAAGACGCTGTCAATTAAATCACCAATAACCCTGGTAAGTGAACGTATTACATGTCTATAGATAAAAACACTCTCGCTTCATATATATTGTTATAAAAAAGACTGGTGGATATTTACAAAAAGATAACTCCAAACTACAATTTGTAAACACGTAACCCGGTATCAAATTTTGAAACAATAGGGAGTGTCAAGACACGTCAACTATCAAAAAAGTAGACACGAGGACATAGTTAAACGTATCTATTTTTCTGCATTTATATCATTGAACATATACACCATCCATTTGCTAGTAGAACTATAGAAGTAAAACAATTATCAAGCTTGCAAGTTCACGAAACTTTCATAACAAAAAATTTGTCTATCAACTTCAAAATCTTATACATATCTAAAGCTTGCAAGTATGTGAGTCAAGTGTTTGTCACACCAATTTTTCAATTGAAACTAGGATCAATTATTAGTTGGTCCAATTAAGCATTACAATGCAGTTATTTTCCTGTAAAATTCATTTTCATTTCATGTCATCTAACATTTCAATTCAAATGGCAAATAAAAAATTTCACATTTCGAACACTTCGTCAACATATAATCGAATTCCACCCGAAACAAAACTCAAGAAATTTAACTCAGAACCCGAATTATCCTCTTAAAAGGAATACATTACCACCACAGTCATCACCACCGTCAGTTTCAAAAATCCAAAATCAAGTGACACAGAACCAAAATTCTTCAAAAGTAATCTTAGAATCTAAATCATCAGCCGAACAAGCACCCTCAACCAAACAAAGTCATACTATCAAGCCAATTGACAAAACAAAACCAATTTGATAACAAAGTGAAGAATGTGATTTGAATTGATAATATAGTATTACGTTCCGGGGATGACGGCGTCCATCCAGGGAGCGGTGGGCCCGGCGGGAGGGATGGGTGGTGGTGAGCTGGGTCCCAGTGAGCTGGACCTCCGTCGATCTCGCTGCGAGCCATCCCGAGTCGAGCTTCGTCTTCCCTATCTCCGCCGTCACTGTTCCCATTTTGGTTTATGCTTTTGACTCGGTGGACTCAGTACTAACTGAGTACTGAGTACTGAGCTAGAAAAAGAAAGATTTGACAACCGAGTCTAGCGCTCTAAATTCTACGTAGAAAGTCACTCTTTTCTCTCTTCTAGAGAGATTTTATTGTGCGTGTATATATACAGAGAGAGAAGTGACAAAGCATGGACGTGATGGATGGGGTTGCTGCCTTGCTGGTTGCATGCATTTAATATCCACACATGGCTTCTGTCCGTTTCTGCCCGTGACGAGACGGCGGGGATTTCCACGGCGAACTCCGGCGGTTAAATTTTGATTTTGCGGAATTTACCGCGACGATGATCCAAATGATTATAGTTCCTTTAACAAAACGTTGTCGTTTTGTCAAGATTATCTTGTTTAAAACCATAAGTTGCGTTTGGGGATAGACTTATCTGCCGACAAAGCACTTTTCCAAAAGTGTTTTTCTTTATATTCCTGCGACAAGCATATTTCAGCTTGATTTGCGTTTATACTGATATGGAAAGTTGAAACAGAATCCACCGTCAGATTATATTAATTAGAGTTGATCAGAGTAATTGAACGTTTATATATTATTACCTAATCATACTGGACCGTAGTTTTAGAATAACCCTCCTCTCATCTTCTATAGTCCTGTGATTAGCATATTTTTATAAAATAAAAATAAAATCAGATCACCAACTGTCGTACACTATGGGCTTATATCAAGCAATGACGCAAACGACAGTCACGACAACGAGGAACACGTGATGACATAATACTGACATGTCCATGGCGCGCACTTAACTAACGGCGCACGTTAACACTAACTGTACAAGCTGCCGAATCACGAAACGCCAACTCAGCAGCTTAACAACAGCGAATCTATCCTAATCCCTACAAATGTCGAAGAGAAAAACTTGGGTGGGGCGGGTGTACTACATGAAAAAATTCTATACGCATAATTTCAACGTAGCAAGATGTCCCTGTAATGGTGATTGACACAAGCAAGATCACAACGAAAAATACATGTAACGTGTCACATGTATATCGCGAGTGCATGGAGGAGATACTACGTCTGCTCCACCCAAATTTTCAGGACCATGGAATAATACTCTCCTGTAATGTTATCCGATTAAAAAAAAAATTATTGTAAAAATCAATCAAAATGTTATGACAACTGGTTCAAGATTTTATCATTAACATATAAATTACGCTATAATAATATAAATGATATATAAAGAATAAATAAATTATTTATTATATTATTTGAATTGATTTTTAGATAAATTTTCTAAATTACATGACAATTCAATATTCATAGTAAGACTGGTTGTTACCGCATGATATTATAGGTAGATAGCATGCATTGCACCCGCTAATACTAAAAACCTTTTTAGTTGGCACGTAAATTTATAGGTTAAATAATTAATGCCATTCCTCCTATCTTAATTATATGTATTTAAATCTTAATATATATGTATTTATTAATATATATATAGTATATATAATATTATTTTGTTATTATAAGAGTATGGATAGTATTCTCATTTTATTACGAAAGTAAATATTTTATATTATAAAAATGGATATCCAAATTGTATATTTAATAACTATCTCGATAGGTCTCAATAAATTTATAAACAATTTTGTGAATATAAAATTTAAGAAATTTTTTTTTAAAAAAATTAATAATTAATTTCAATAATTTCCATCAATTATTAACATTCCATTGTATACTTTTAAAAAAAAATACTGATGACGTGGTGGGCCACTGGGCCTCCTCATCCAAGATTTTTTTCTCATTCTCATCACATTCACTCAAAAACCGTGCTATTATTTTATTTTTCTAATTTTTACTTTCTTCTCAATTTTTCTAATTTTAAAAGCAGTTGCTTCACCAGCTCCTTTCCCTCTCATTTTCCAGCAGTAAAAAATAAAAAAACGCAGAACACAACAAAAAGTCATACCAAACACCAAAATTTTTCCCGAGAAAACAAAGATTCCATGGAAGAATCTCCGGCTCAGCGTCGTCTCAAAGCCGTCCACTGCCACCTCATTGACACCAGCAACGATCTCCACTCTCCGATCCAACACAACCTCACTTCTGCACACTTCGTTCACCGTACTCTCTCTATTTCTTCAATCTATATCACATGAATTAATTATCAGCATTCGTGTCGTTTTCTGATTGGATGATAGTTTAATCTTGTCTGATTACTACTTAATTGATTATATCTTACTGTTTACACCTTAAATTTTATTTACATACTTTTATATGTTAATTAATCTGAGCTGAAAATGGAGGTTTTAATTATATGTATGTATCATGTATGCATGCATGCAAGTATGTATTTGTGTATCTATGTGTCGAATACATGTGGATAATTGAATTACATGTTAATGCGATGTGAAATGATGTTTGATTCATATTTTTTGAATAGGTCAAGCTCTCAGTGTGATTCTACCAGAAAAATTGCAGACAGGGAAATGGAATGTATATAGGTAGCTTCGCTTTGATTTTTCATTTTATCGTTACTTGTAGATATGCATTTTGTTTTTTTGGTAAAAAGAGTATGCGTTTCGAATTATATTATGGTATATATATCTAAGCAAGATTTGTATTAATTTTTAATTGATGTAATATGTGTGTTTATGTATTAATGGTACATTTTGTTTCTTTTGTATTTTGAATGGCAGATCTGCACACTCGCCGTTGAAGCTTGTGAGTGGATTTCCTGATCATCCTGACATTGGGACGTTGCATGATAACTTTATGTGAGAATCTGTCAAATAATATTGTGTCTTGGATGAAACTGATAATCTGTTTTTATTGGAAACGTTTAGTGGTAAAGTCTAGGTGTTTAGATTTTAAGTTTCCTCATGACTATGTGATTGGGAGCTGTAATGATAAGTTGTTTCAAAATCTTCTGAATACAGACATGCGGTTGAAACTTTTCGAGATCGTGAGTACTTGGGCACGCGAATTAGGGAGGATGGAACAGTTGGAGAGTGAGTTTGATATGGGTTGATTGTTTTTGTATTTCCAGTTGGTTGAGCATTGGGAACTAAATTTAATATGATATGATACCGTTTCACTTGTTCTTACTCTTACAGGTACAAATGGATGACATATGGAGAAGCAGGCACTGCTCGGGAAGCAATAGGTTCTGGCCTTCGGTATCATGGGTTACCAAAAGTGAGTCATTGTTGAGAGAACTTCAATTCTTGCCCTCCTTTTTTTTTTTTTAAGTATTTGTTTTCCTTTTAAGGAATTACTTTTAAGTCTTAGAACTGGGTTTGGTTATGCCTGTGGTTCGATATTACCTACTCTGATTTTATAAATTTATGAAACTTAACTACTGTATGGAGCTTTTCTAGTTGTATATCTCAAATAAAATTTGTCATCATAAGCAAATATTTTACTAAGCAATTGATTTCATCTTTTGGTTCTCGTGGAACAGGGAGTTTCCGTTGGACTTTATTTTATAAATCGACCAGAGTGGCTGGTTGTTGATCATGCTTGCTCAGCTTATTCTTATATATCAGTTCCTTTATACGACACTCTTGGTGTGTTTTTGATTATTCAAATTTATCTTCCCTAGTTTGCTCAAGCCTTTTCCAATACTATTTTATTCTCTGTCCAGGTCCAGATGCTGTTAAGTACGTTGTGAATCATGCTGATATACAGGCAATTTTTTGCGTTCCAGAAACTTTAAACACGGTGAGATTATTCTTTGCTTCTTTTATTAGGGAAACTAGGTGAGATTACTTGAACTAGTCATTACATACTGATGAGATTGCTTGAATTAGTCATTACATTCTGCAAACTTGTTATTTTCAGTAGTGAAAGAACTTCTAATGTGTTTCCATTCTAGCAACTTCCTGTTAATTAACCATTTTGGTTCCTATGAGGACATTATTCTAAAATCTAGTTTCTTTTTCTAGATATGTATTGTATCTGATGTCTTTGTCCTGGAACTTGCAGCTCTTGAGCTTCATTTCTGAGATTCCATCTGTACATCTCATAGTGGTGTGTACTTTTGGAATATTTTTATTGGTTTATTGAGCAAACTAAAAGAGTGCATAGTGCTTATTATCGATTTTTTCACTCTTTCTCTACCTTTCATCCTTTCCAACACAGGTGGTGGGAGGGGTAGATGAACACTTACCTTCACTTCCCTCAACATCCAAAGTGAAGCTTATATCATATCTGAAACTGCTAAGTCAGGTGATTTTTAATTTTGGCTAATTTTTCTACTCATGCATATTTCTGGGGAAAGTGATATTATAAGCACAATAAGAATTCTCTTGGACAAGAAAAGGACTTATCACAGACATGAAATCCAATTTCCATTGCATCTCGGTCAACACTCTTTATGTCACACATATTTATTCTGCTGGACGTTTCCATCTTCTTTTTGGACAGTCTATACAGGAACAAACACTTTGGCTAATATGATTATTAGATAGTTTCTTTATCGCCTTTGACAATCTGTAATTGATACAGGCGAATTGCCAATCTGACATGCAATTTCTTAGTATTATTTCATCCTTTTTTTTTTGTTTAGTAGATAATGATATATGTAAGTTCTGATGTTTCATCCCTTTATATACATGGACTTATTTTAGGGCCACAGTAGTCTGCAGCCATTTTGCCCTCCAAAGCCTGAGGATATTGCAACTATATGCTATACCAGTGGCACCACTGGAACACCTAAGGTAAGAGGGTGTGGAATTTGTTTCTCAGTTTCTGCAACTAAACTGACATCATTTTAGTGATTTCACCATCCATATTTTATAATGCTATGTTTTATTATTATTATTTAATTTTTATCTTGAAAGGGAGTCGTATTGACACATGGGAACTTGATTTCAAGTGTTGCTGGTTTCAGTGTTAAGAACAAATTTTATCCCTCGGACATGTATGTTCAATATTTGGATTGTTAAATAATTGATGCATTTGGTTTGTTTCAATATTGAATTCTGATTTTCATTGTTGAATTATGTGTTCTTGACAGTTATCTATCCTATCTTCCTTTAGCCCACATCTACGAACGAACTAACCAAATTGTTATAGCGTACTATGGGGTTGCTGTTGGTTTCTACCAAGGGGTATGTGAATTAACTGAACATTTGTAGTTTTTCCTATACTGATTCCTTATATTGTCTGAACGCATTCAGGCCAGTAGTTGTAAAGTTGGTTAATTATGTCAACAACCATGTAGACTTGATATGCCAGCTAAAATGAAGGAACTGAATCTGGATGTAGCGCTTATAGGCTTAGTAGATTTTAACTTTTAAACAGAATACAAAATACCACACAAAAGATTAAGTTCAACTAACTCATTAAAATGAAGACTCTTAGGCAGAAGTAGACCGATTTATCATTTTGATAATTATGGCAATCCTTGAGTAAACAAATATAAAAATAATAATAACAGTAGAATCATGTAACTTCATTTCAAGAAATTTCTTTTAAACAATATAGAACAGAACTGGGAAATACTTCTTTTAATTGTTTCTTCACTTGTCACATAATTTTTTAGCTTGCCAGCTTTATTTTGCCATCATTGCCACAAAAGCAATCATAAGTATGAGAACTGCTTGACTTAAAACCTGGAAAGTATTTGTATTATGTTAAATAATTTATTGAGTCATATCTCACTTCCCATACAATTAGTTTAGCTTTTCAATGTGTACATTTCATTTTCTGGTTGCAAGCTAGAGTTGAATATGAGGGGCTAATTGCGTGCCTATTCATGTGTGTCTTGAAAATGCATACTTTTGTTTTCTTAGACGTGTGTATGCTCATCCTCTTTGCAGGACAATCTGAAGTTGATGGATGATTTGGCTGCTCTAAAACCTACTATATTTTGCAGTGTTCCTCGCTTGTATAACCGAATATATGCAGTGTAGGATCATGGTTGACTGCTGCATAAATTATTCACTAGTTGTATTTTCTATGGTCACTCGGTCATTCCTAATTCGGTTGGTTGTCACAGAATAACAAACGCTGTAAAGGCTTCTGGGACTCTGAGACTGAAGCTATTCACAGCTGCATACAATTCCAAGAAGCAAGCCATAATGAAGGGTCGGTTTGCTTCCTTTTCTATTATCTTATTAGTGTCTCCATCCATATCATTATCTGAACACATAAAAGTAGCATGGAATACACAAATTAGAATCATGGATGTTAAACCCTGTACATTTTACAGTTCTATTACTGTTTTGTGTTTTTGTTGATTATATCAAAAATTATTTTGCAGGCCAAAACCCATCAGTGATGTGGGACAGATTGGTGTTTAATAAGATGAAGGAACAGCTTGGAGGACAAGTCCGTTTTATGGCTTCAGCTGCTTCACCATTGTCTCCAGATGTAATGGAATTTTTGAAGGTGTAAGTTGATTCTCGAGTGAAATTGTATCTTTCCCTATCTCACTCTTATATCTGTCTATCTATCTAACTGGTGTACTCTATCGTTGCGCATGTAAATAAATTCATAGTTGCTTTGGATGTCGCATAATGGAAGGATATGGTTTGACTGAGACTTCTGGTATGACAAGCGGTATTGATGAGGGTGACAACTTAACTGGTCATGTTGGGTCCCCTAACCCTGCTTGTGGTAAGTTGTTTTCTAAAACTTGGAAATCAACTGAGTACTTTCTTGCACTTTTTAGGCAGTGTAATGATGTTTGGCACTCTACACGTGCATAGATAAAAAATATCGAGTACCACAAAATATTTTGCGTCTGCCCCTGTGAGAGACACACTCTGTTAATATATTAGGACATGTACTTTTAAATGATAGGTAAATATTTTATTTCGGCATGAATTAACCCAAGCATTGGAGAAGCAATTAACTGTGCATTGTAAACAAAAAGTAACATGTATCAATATAATGAGATGCTAGAAGAAACAATTTCCTTTTCTGTTCTTATGTGTGGTAATTTGTATTTTATCTTTTCTTCTTTCAGAAGTGAAACTCATGGATGTTCCTGAAATGAATTACACCTCTGAAGATCAGCCTTATCCTCGTGGTGAAATCTGCGTCAGGGGTCCTATCGTCTTCCAAGGCTACTACAAAGATGAAGTTCATACGTAGCTAACCTTCATATGCTTTTAGATATCGATGCTAAAATGACTTTGAAAATGTTTATACTTTCTGACCCCATTAATTAAACAGGAGAGAAGTATTTGATGATGATGGTTGGCTGCATACAGGAGACATTGGGCTGTGGTTACCTGGAGGTCGCCTTAAGATCATAGATAGGTAACATTGGATGTTGCTTCATATTATTTATGCAAAATTGTTTTGTCTCTCTTTTATTTCTTTAGGCTCTTTGAAAAATATGGCTCCAATATGCGGATCCTTTTTTTTTTTAGAACGTAGAGTTATCTAACATTGTGTTAGGACTATATTTAACTTATGACAGGAAAAAGAACATATTTAAGTTGGCACAGGGAGAGTATGTAGCGCCAGAGAAGATCGAGAATGTATATTCTAAGTGCAAGTTTGTCGCGCAGTGTTTTATATATGGTAATAGAGGTGGAGCTTATATTGTATATCCAACTTCCCAGCTTCATTCTTTTACTAACGGCTTAATATGATCTTAGGCGATAGCTTGAAGTCCTGTTTAGTAGCTGTTGTTGCAGTGGATCCTGATGTTTTAAAAGGTTGGGCTGCATCTGAAGGCATCAAGGTCATTTTCTTTAATTTTTCTTTCCTTCCTACTTCTTTCTATTTTTCATAGCACAATGAATTTAACTTCTGCTAACTTTTAGCTTCATCAAATAATTATCGTCCACTTTTTTCATATGCAAAACTAATTGCGATTTGGTGCAATTGCTTCTAAGTTATAACCAACCCACCGGCCAGATTCTTCTTTTACTTGATTGTTTCAATCTTGTGTCTGTTACCTATGGTGATTGTCAGTGGTCAACGAGGGACGTTTTTAACTTCCGTAATAAATTTGTGATGCATTTATGCAGTTTGAGAACTTAGAACAGTTGTGCAATGATCCAAGAGCGAGAACTGCTGTTCTTAATGACATGAATGAAGTTGGAAAGGAAGGCCAGGTATTCTTCTATTTTTTTCTTTTCCCCGCTAAATATGCTTTTCACCCTTTGCAAGTTGCAGTGAGGCTCATTAGTTTTCTTTTCCTCACCATTGTTTAGTTGAGAGGTTTTGAATTCGCAAAAGCTGTCACTTTGGTGCCTGAACCATTCTCCATGGAGAATGGTCTTCTCACTCCCACATTCAAAGTAAATCGCTTCATTTTCTCAAATTATACTATCTATTGTACGATTTTGAAACAGTAAATCAGAGCGAATTCTAAACATGAAATATATTTTTTTTCCAGATCAAGAGGCCTCAAGCCAAGGAGTACTTTGCCAAAGCAATATCAAACATGTATGCTGAGCTTTCAACTTCGGATCCGACACTGCAAAATGCATCACGAATGTAAGTTTCTATTTACAGTGCACGGAAAAAAAAAATGGACATCTATTACCTATGGTTATGGTGGCTAAATATAATCATAGAATCTGATTGTTGTTGTAACTTAAATGATGTTGAAATAATGTGTTTATTATAGAGTTAAAAAGGGTTTCCATGCCACTTGTAAAATTGTACCATGTTGTAATTTGTATACATTAAATTTTACATGCTCCCATATATGCAAGTGTCAGTTGCGTAATTATCAAACAAATGTTATTGTAAGAATTCAGATTTTGAGTTTAGTTCTGATATTCTTAAATTCAGTGAAATTTTTTACAAATTCATTTAAAATAAAATAATAATAATAGTAAAAGGAGTAAGAGACCTTGCTTAATAGTTAATATTCTAGAATATAGTATGGCATTTGTAAAAACATCTCTTTATAACATCGGTTGTCAATAAAATAAATATACACGCATCCACTTTTAACAAAGTGATTGAACACTTTCCCTTCACTTCTGTGATAGATGTTCGAGTCTCACCTTTACCCATTAAATCATAAAACGAGGGGAGATCGCTCCTCCCTTTTAGTGGGAGTTGTCATTCCAAACCAAACAATTAAAGGGTATTGCCTTCAAAACAAATAATAATAGTAAATGCAAAAAAAAAAAATGTATAAATCTCTAAAAGATTTCACATCTTCCCTGCAATGGATGGAATTTCTGTACAAATATTTCTACAGTTTTTCCAAACCATAATTTGTCAATACTGTACTTGAATAATATCTATAGCATATATACATGAAGCTGATACAGTAATTCGGAGGCCATGCCCTCAGATCTTGCAATTTAGAGTATCATTCTTTGACAAGCAGCCGCGTATTGTTCCAAAGCCATTGACGCGCAGAACCATCCAGCAATGGTGAAACCTGTTAGATGTCACATTAATAATCGTAATTGCTAAATCACAAATTAAAAATCACAACCCATTTATCAGGATGTGGGCAGAACTGAAATTAACAACTCCAATGCAAGGATCTTTAAAAATCCTGCGTAGTAAAGTGGTAAAGGGTGCAAAAGCTTGTTTTAGAAAACCTTCGATTTTCCAGAATGCAGCAAAAGGATGAGCAGCATATATATATAAAACTTGTAGCACAGAATACCCCGGATAGGTGGCCACAGAGATTTGAACCCCTGAGTCGATTGTAGAAGAAGGGGTCGAATCACCTCTTAGGGGTTATCAATGGTGTGCATAACAAGCAAACATATTTCCTTAAAGATTATGGATGACCAAATCTTAGATTGATAATGCCAACTGAATTAACATATTCCGAACCATTTGAAAATTTGATATCACATCAACAGTTTCAGTCAAATATGGGAAAGACGTCTGTGCAGACATATGTACCGAAACAAGTAGAGACTAAAAAGGCATCTAGTAATGTTTCAACGGCACTTACCTTGTCCCAAACTTGTGAATGGTAATTGTTAAGCCAATCAATCTCTGCCTCAGAGAGCAAAGGCAACTCAACCAATTTACTCTGCAAAGTGGGAAAATTTGAAAAGCAAATAAGAGCACCACAGAAATTGAAACCACCGAATAAAATATGATTCAAAGACAAATCGCTCTAGAAAGAAACTATTTGAAGGACATAAAGATCTAAAAAGATAATATAACACTCTCAAAACCAACCAATTCTCAAATCAGTAGTCACCTAAACTCATTTAATAATAAAACCTTCCCTAATTCTTAAACATCAAAGTTCCTCATACATGTTTCCCTTGATTTTATATAACTATAAAAAATTATTATTATTTAAAAAACAAATAGAAACTTCATATTTTGTTCTTGTCCTCATTATTCAAATTTATTTTCTCTTATGTTCTAGGGCAACCTAAAATATGCCTAATTACATTTTGTTGTGATTTCCAATATGACTTTGCCATGATCCTGTTCACGACAAGTTAAAACAGTTAACGACAATCACTAGCATACCTGAATGGGAACAAAGGTGAGTTTTTCAAATCCCAAATAAGAAAGTCCTCCGAAACGATTTGGCGTGTCAACCTCTTTCACAGAGAGTAGATTCTGAAATACAAAAAGAATCTAAATTACAATGTTACAAGAGAATGAAAGAATAATGAGCACAAAAGATGTCAGATATCAAACATTAGTAAAAAAGAGTCAGTTCATCAAACATTACTGAGAAAATGCATTCAAATCAATCAGTCCAAATTATTTGTATGAACATGAGAATTGTCATACACCAGTACATATATGCACACAACTGGACTGAGTCCACAGAGATGAACGTTTTCTTGGTCAACTACACCTTATAAACAGTGAATATATGAGAATTTGAAAAGGATTTGTGTACGAAGTCATCACCTAATAAATTTACTCAAGCTGAGTTTATTTATTTGATATTATATATTTTTAGAGATATGCACTCATCCAATCATTAAAAAGAACAGAAAGAGAATGAAACATGTTTCTCACAACTAAAAGTTTCAAGATCTTGGAATGAATCTATTTATCAATTAACAGTACTACTGAATAAAGTATCTGGAGAGAACAATATGAAAGTACAACACAAACGGCAGAAAATAAATGCTGCAATCAGATATCTCAAAGCTATCCTTGTGAATGTACTAAAAATGTAGACACACTGCCCAACGAGTATTGTACCTCAATTCGAATGCCAAAAGCATGGTCCTCATAGTAGCCAGGTTCATTGCTAACAATCATGCCTTTCACTAGGGGAGTCATATTCCCGTATCGGTAGCTAATACCTTGGGGGCCTTCATGAACATTTAGTGCAGCTCCTACGCCATGCCCCGTCCCTAAACATGAAAGGAGAGACAAAATAATGAACCGACACTTCCTTTCAACTCAGTCGTAAACTCGTGACAATGCAAAATGTCCCTAACAAGTATTAGGTCAACAGAAAGAAAGGTCAAATACCATGACGATAATCAAGTCCAATCTTCCAAAGAAAAGAGCGGGCAAATGCGTCCAATACAAAACCAGGAGTATTTTCAGGGAACACCGCCTGATCAAGAGCTATATGACCCTGCAATGAAACACCCTAGAATCAGAATATACGAAACAGCCACTTAATTTCAAAATTAGTTGTTTAGAAGGAGAGCATTAAAGAAAACAATGCTACACAAGCTACAAACAATTATAAGAGAGCATAACAGTATAAATCAGTGGTTTTGTAATCACCGATGCAAAATTATCCACTCCTCTCCTCAAAAGCATTAAGGAATTCATCTGAGAAATCCAGTATGGGCTATTGCAAGGGCCTCTTCATTTAATATAGATGAAGACAGAACAAGAAAGAGACAGCACCTGTAAGACTCGGGTGAAGCATTCTTTTTGTCGTGCACTAGGCTCACCAAAGTGCACCGTCCTTGTTATGTCAGTTGTTCCATCAACATATTGAGCTCCACTGTCTAAGAGGAAAAGCTTCTTTGGATCTACAACACTACAATTCCCTGGTTCTGGTTTGTAGTGTATGATAGCGCCATTTGCACCAGAACCTGTAAATTATCCTACTTGTGAGCGATGAAATTAAGAAAGAGATGATAAGAACATTTGCCATATTAAGTTTTTATTTGCGTAGTAATAAATAAATTTCCAGGCAAATGAGTCTTGCGTTTTAAGTATTATGTGTGACTTAATTGTTACAAGAAATATGTTACACAAAAGACTTCAGCTCCATACAAAATTTATAATAAAAAAAAAAAGACAGGCAAGTATTCCCAGCAAAGCAACCTTCCACGGCAAAAAGGCAAGGCAAAAAAAAATCCTTTAAAATTAGTGAGGTAGATGCTTAAATGAATGGTGAAAACAAGTTCAAAGGAAGTTTACTGCTTGTCAAGATTTTTATCAGAAACAAAATTTATTCAAAAAAGGAAGATACAAGAAGATGATGACAAGAAGTCCACAAGACGAAAAGCTAATAAGACTAAACAAAAGAGAAATTAAAATTGCACGTCTTTCAATGGTATTAGAAGGAAGAGTCTACATAAACCAGATTCTAGGAATGGAAGATAGGTAGTCAAGAAATTCAGAAGTTAAATACCACTTATGGTATCAAAACTTGTATCTATGAAACCAGCCTGCTTTGAACGGAATTCTAGAAGTTTGTCTGCAACATCCACCTCTGTTAGTTTCACATCATTATGAATTTCCTCTTCCAGCCAGACCCAAAACTGTGCCAAAGCAGCAGCATCCCTGCATGGAAACAATAAACATATTTCTAAAAGTTCAATTGATCCGTCTCACAATATTAGAGTTTCTTTTACCAAAACTAAGTAATTACAGCCACAAGAAGATAGCGACATGCATGTTTGTGGATACTGATGGTCATCTTGTTCATGCTCATAAGCTCTTTTGTTGTTAAAGATTGCCAGAAGAACGTTACAAAATATTTTTCTCTGGTAACTTTCGTAACAAAAGCTTAATAAAATAATGATGTTGCACAGAAAAAAATCATGATGTTGCACAAAAAGACAGTTCCCGATTATCAAACTAAGTAAATGTCTGAAGGACAATGACACAGATGATCAACTTCGCGTTGACAGTTAATGTGATGAACTACAGAACAATATAATAAGGTCATCGATGACCATACATATTTTGTCATAACTATTCTGCCCGATGCCACTATAAACTAACCCCCAAATTGAAACTCATAGTCTGAACACTATTTGTGAATAAACAATCTTCTTTATTACTCATTCATGTTCTTTCCAATGAGGAAAAAAAAAACGAGGGTGAGAGAGAGAGTAATAACATCAAATCCATCCAACCAAAAAAATGACATCACCAAATTAACTTCTTGACAGTTCTCATACATAGCTACTTCTGTATGGCTACTGTTTAAGTCAGACTTTTGTCTCATATCCAACCTTTTTCCCATTCTTCAGTATAATCATTAACGCAGTGATACTATCCAATGATGTGCAATATAACTAAATATAACTACCTGATGTGAGAATTCCGCATTCCTTCTAACTCAGCAGAATTCTTAACTGCCTTTTCCATAGAGATAGGGGATGCCCTGTAAACTCCTGCAGGTCCCCCAGACTGACCATTGGAGTCATCATAGATCTTAGCCTGATGTTTCCTTTTATTCCCCACACTCCCAAGATATCTATCACTGGCAAGTTTATAGGTTTGCATAATTGCAGCATTAACAGAGTAAGGATCTAACCAAAGTTGAGCACCTTGAGCTGCCAAACTGTAAACAGAAGCCATGTATCAGTCTTTAGTGGTTATCCAATGTGTCTACATGACTAACATATTAAACCTATGAACAACAATAGGAAACGTAACTTCTTCATAGTACAACACAAATATATACCAGTTCCCATATTATTTTTAATGCTAATTTATTCAAGGCCCCAGACTTGCCTTTTTATTTCAGAAAGGATGGAATCATATGGCTTCAACTCCACTCCAGCATTCTTCAAGTGATTCATCACATCTGAAGTGACTTTTGCATCATCTACGAACAATGTTGCTCTATCAATCTCCACAATTAAGTAGGCATAAGTAACAGGCGAATGTGGGACATCGCTTCCTCTCTGCAGAACAAAATTTGTAGTATGACTCCCACTGAACATATAAGGACGAATAAATAAGTATCACCATCCTTTCGAGGTTCTAAAGTGCCCAGCCTCCCAAAATATTTGGCGTACATGTCTATAAGAATTCTGTTTCTCTGTATGTGAGAACTAAAAGAACTGGTCCAAGAGATTAAGATTAAAATGTTACCAAATTTAGCAGCCAGGCTACTTCATCAAGCATAGAGATCACAATTGCAGATGAACCCGCATCA
Organism: Xanthoceras sorbifolium; assembly: GCA_003430845.1. Lineage (NCBI taxonomy): Eukaryota > Viridiplantae > Streptophyta > Magnoliopsida > Sapindales > Sapindaceae > Xanthoceras > Xanthoceras sorbifolium. The sequence goes on from CM010616.1 coordinate 34,334,767, forward strand.
ACAAGTTCGGACCTCAGGGAAGAAAGTTTTGATGCCACGTCCAATCCAGCATATTTCAAGTCATGTACTCTAATTGGTTTGCTTGGAGGCTTCGGCCTTGATTCCTTCCATATAACATCCACAAGATTTAGATCGTATAAGTATACCAACTCATGATTCTTCTTAGATATAGCCTCCTTCAATTCCTCTGCAGCATCAGAAGACAAAAGAAACTGCTCCCTTCACATTATCAAACAGACGGTGGCATCAGAGACATGCAAGTAGGGATAATATCGCACGCTAAATCCAAAAAACAAAAAGGAGAATAAAAAACCTATTACATAGATGTATAAAAGATTCAAGACTGAATAGAGGTAGGAAAAGAAATGAACATAAATTATCTTTGAAAATATACTAACAGACAGCACAAGGTACTAAGCAAGCAGACCAAGCATAAGGAAAATGGTTTATGAACGTATGCTACCAAAATTATTCATATAGAATGATTTGTATTGTGATATTTCCAGCAGATGCTTACACAATAATGTTAAACAGGGAATTAAGATCACACTTCAATTAGATGATGATATGCTCTAAACAGGAACAAAGCAAAATATTTGATCTGCATATAATAAGGTTGAGAAATTTCTCACCGGATCAATGCCAACTCTGCCTCCAGGAGCCAAAACATCATTGAGCCATTCACTTGTCGTAGGGACTCCAAGATTGCCACTCCGCATGAGTATCCAGCTAGAATTCAGCTGCTTCTCAGCCTAATTATTGAAAAAAGAGAAATAATAAGTAACAACCCCTCCTCAAAGTAGACGATTTAATTGCAAATGCTATAGAAAGTTATGAAGATATGGTGACTATGCACGAAAATGGAGCGAAGCAAAGTGAGCTTAAGGTATTATCTTTACAAAACCTGGAGAAAGTAACGTCCATCCGTCCAAAGAGCTGCTTTATCCTTGGTGATAACAGCAGTGCCGGCACTACCAGTAAAGCCAGATATATAAGCCCTCCGCATGTAACATTCAGCAATGAACTCACTCTGCAACGAAAACAGAAAAATAAAATATGCAATTTCAGTAAAAGAGAATATGGTAACAACCGAATTCTGCAGTCAAAACAAAAATTTAAAAACTGCAGAATCCACCCAGTTCGAATATAACAACAATATACCACTGCCGTACCGAAAAGCTGAAGATTAAAACAATAAAAACCCATCAAAAAGCTTGTAATCAGAACTTGGTAAGCTAAAAAATTGATTTTAATCTTACTTGTACACTAGTACACATCATCATAGACAATTGAATTCTCAATTTAACAAAAATCGAAACTTTACATGAAAAATGCTCAAACTAGCTTAAACAATCAAATTATATAACCAACACACTCAAATAAAGCAAACTTAACAAAAATCCAACAATTCAAATAAAAGTCAACATTTTTTTATTTTTTTTTTGCAATCCAGCTCAAAAACACAGAGTAGCTGAAACAAAAGCAATAAAATTTTGAAACCACTGGAATTTTACTCTCACACAAAATCACATAAAAAACCATCAACACAAACAAAAAAACAGCGGCAGAAATGAAACCTGATGAGCATCCTGAGAAGGTACGATATAAGCGTCGATGTTGACTCCAGGCTTCGAGAACAGCTCCCGGATAGCCCGGAGCTTCTCGTCCGGTTCGGGCTGGGTCCGGTTCCTGCGAAACTCGGAGGACGGCTTGGCGGTAACGGAAGAAGCGCAGTTTCTGATGAAAATCGGGGACTTTGCGTAATTTTGCCTAAACGAAGGACGAGTTTGAAAGTTTTGAAAAACAGGAAACGATAGACAGAAGGAGGAGGAGAGGAAGCGAAAGCGAGTGAAGGATTGTGTGAGAGAGAGTGGGCGCATTGCTTGTGATGGTAGCGACTGCATGGTAGCGAGTCTCTGCAGACCGTTTCGCAGAGACGGAGAGAGAAGTGAAGATGACGATAATTGATTAGTTTTTTTATTTTTTTATTTTATTAACATGATTTTTTATCAGTAAATTACTTTTTATAAATAGATTAAAATACACGTGCACTTATATTTCAAGCGATTACCGTATATTCCTCTTATATAATAATTAGTAGAAATTCAATTTTTATTATAAATATTTATTATTATATATAAATAGTAAAAAAAAATTATCCATCTTTTTACGGTAGAGTTAAATATCCAACTGTCCGTCTCTAAATCTTCATATTCGAGTATTTTAAGTCAACTGTGAACTGTACATTTTATTTCCTAATAAAATTAGATCTCCTTTTCACTTGTTTTAGTTGTATTAGGTCACATTAAGATTCTATAAGTACCCCCACGCTTTCATTGGTTTACCGTAGTATTTATTCTAGTCTGATTCACTGGAATCAATTCTTAAATTGGAGTCGATACTTTAACGATGACGAGCAAGAAGTTGAAGATTGAAAGCTTGTGGTGCGATTTACCTAGTAATGTCCTAATCTCGATTGTAGAATGTCTTTATTACGTCGATCAGATATGTTTTCGTGCCGTTTGTAAGGGTTGGCGATCAAAAATTTACGGAAAAGTGAAATATGCTGATAATTTTTCGTGGATATTGGCATTACGGGGAATTAGTAATAGATTTACTTATGCTAGTGAGATGTGTTATCTATATGACCCTATTCACAAGCAAAAATACACTATTCGAAACCCAATTCTTGTTGCTTCTCATATACATGCTTCAAAATGCGGTTGGCTACTTCTCTCGAGAGATACGATCTCTACTTACAGGTTCAGCTTTTACAGTCCTTTTACTAATAAGATTATAGAATTACCGGAACTGGACAAGAGAGTTTCCGGGAAGTTTTTCCAAAGAGGTAAGGCGACATTCTCTGCTCCTCCAACATCGTCGGATTGTGTAATATGTTGTGTATCCACTGAAGTGGGCATCAATGACAAATATTTCAAAGAGTTTCGCGTGAGCACATGTAGTCCTTACGAAGACAGAACATGGAACGACATTTTGTTGGGGTTGGATGGTTATAAATACAATAGTTTGATTTCTCAAATCGCTTATATAAACGGAGTTTTCTATTTTACTTTCGAAAATAAAAAAAGTGTGATGGGTGCTTTTACACCTGGGTTACCGGAATGGAAAGCATATCCGTATGCGCATAAATTTTCCGTGTACAACGATTCTTTGATCGAGTCCAATGATGATGGTGAAAATATGTTGATGGCATCTTATGATGGTACAATTGAACAATGGTATGTTTACGAGTTCGATAAGACGAAGTTGAATTGGTATGAAATTGAAAAGTTGGGAAATAGAATGTTATTTGTGAGTTGCACATCATCGTCACTTCAACGGAAGGGAACAGGAGCACTAGCGAACACCATACATATAGCAGACAATAATTATCGACTTGAATGTTCTTCTCTTTCTTACAACACACAGTATCAATCATGTCACGGTTGGATAGAGGTGAACACACAGAGAATGAAAATATTCACACAGAGAATGAAAATATTTTGGATTGAACCTCCTCAAATTATATGATGATTTTAAGTTAGAAATTGGATTTTAAATTGTTAGAAATTTTTTATTTATTTATTTAGATGTAATTTTTAAACCGCGAAAATATTATCAATATTTACTTCCCTGCATTTAAATTATAACACTCGAAACAATTTCAAAATAGACGTATCGTAAACCTGTTACAACAATAGGAGATATGAGGAAAGCAGACACAAAACAGCTTTTCCAATGGTGGGTAAGAAAACATCACTAAAATCATCTTATCTATAACTAGTTCAAAGCTCACTCGTAATAAAGGGTTGAAACAACAGATCAATGACCCCATGCATTGCCAAGTCCATATGCATCCAAATAGCTTGCGTGAGCGTGTCCATGATCATGACCATGACCATGATTGCGGTCGTGGCCGCCATGACTGTGATGATGATGGTCACCACCACCAGCTTGTGCCTCCTCAAACATCATCTTGATATGCTCAGGTATAGGCTCTTCCACGGTTTGTCTGTGGGATTTAGGTAAAGAGGATACGAATTCCGCAATGTTCTCTGCTAGTTCATCAGCAGTGTGTTCCTGAAATCAGAGTAACAATGAGAAAGGTGGGAAAGGAAGGTAAAAGTGAAAAGCATTTCTAAATCAGTCAATATTACAGAAGTACAAGTGATTTTCTAATTCTAACATGTGCAAGTGAATTTTCAATGACTACCAACCCTTTTCTTCTCTTAGTGCTAGACACTGTTTACGTCTGCTACGAATCGTAATGTAAATTTTCATACTGATCTATTCTAACTGTCAATACAAGCAAGGTATATGTAAGACGGTTCTCCAACGCGTTTGCTTCTCTGTTATATTCAAATACTGAATTTGAAATAAGGAATTTAAGCATGAGATGACGCAAACGATATAATGAGTTACTCTCAGAAGCATATCAGAGTAACTAACGCATCGACTATTGACTTCTTTTCTGGCGCTCATGTTCTTATGAGTTATGATACCCTACTCAATTGAACTTTACTTAGAGATCTTTCCTTCAGCGAGGCCAAAGATATTAACACACGAATGCACACACCACTCGCACAAAAAGTTGAAGTTGATCATCAGTTTAAAATAGGTTAAGGGGTAACCGCTGTGAGGGAAGGCATTTTTTGGCTCAAAATTCATGTCACTAAAGGACCAGCTCAATCATTCAGAGGATACAATTGGCGAAGAGCGTATACAAAATACACCAACAGTTTCGAGGACATGATACAATAACTCATATGCAGATACATCACCAATAGTCTAACAGTAAATATCCACTCTTTAATTGAGTCGTTTCCAGGCACATCCCACTTAGCTCATGAAATGGCAATAATAGGACATGTCTAGATTTCACAATCCATTACCATGAAATGGTCCATGCAGAGACTTGTTGCGCTAAAAAATCAGAAAGTCGATCTAAAATACATAAGCTAGATGACATGTGGGCAGGTTTCCATTTCACTCAAATTTGTTAAGACCTACAATCCTAATTCATATAAACAATCTAATTTGTCAAACCATTTCCACAATCAATTCAGTAGTATTCACAAAAATAATGACCTAATTGGCTAATTGAACTCATCAAAAACACTATAAGTAGACAAGGAAACCAATAAATTTAGGACACAAAGAATCCTCACCTGAGGCCACCGCCCACCCGAATGTTCCACAAACCTTGCCCGCGAAAGTGCATCTGCAACTCGACGCCCTTCTTCACTCCACTCTTTAGACCAACCACTAGACCAAAGCAATTGAATTGGCAACCCTTTTATGGCATCAGAACCACCCCATTCTCCTATATCAAAGCTGTAATTCAACCTCCTCCTCATCTCCGCGACAGCTCTAGACCCGTCTCTTCCCTTCAAAAGCAGTCTACTAGCCCCAACATCAAAACCACCAACAGTCTTCAGACAACAAAACCTAATCAACCTCTCGTACGCCAACGAAAACCCTAACAAAAGCTCCCTAACCAATGGCAAGTCCAAAACCAAAGAAGGCAAAGCCGGTTTCAACCCAGTATCTACAAGGGTTATGCTTTTAACCAAGCCTGAATTCTCAGCAACCCAATTTGCACTCATCGACAAAGCTGAATCATGCAAAACCAAATGCACAGGAGCCAAATTCATGGTCTGTATCACTTGTCCTAAAACCCTACCCAACTCTTCACTGCCCAATTCAATAACTTTAACAAATTTTCTCTCTAAAACCCTAGATTGCATTATCTCCTCATATGGGATTTGCCCAGTCGCCACAATCTGATCAAACGCCCAAAAAATACCCTTCTCTTGAATCAACCCATAGACGTCACGGAGCCCCACAAAAACCCCATCTGACCTCTCTGCAACCTCCACCGTCGATCTATCAGAAAACCCACTTCCGGGCAAATCAACGGCTACCACGCGGACCCCTTTAGAACCCAGAGACTCGACCATTCCACGAAACGAAAACGAGCTGAGGCCGAGCCCGTGAACGATCAACACATTCTCAGTCGACTTGGCGCCGTTTTGGAAGGTGAAAAGCTCGATTGGTGGCCGGTGCGGGCTGGTCTGGACCTTGATGATCCGACCTGAAGAGTAGTGGCGACGAAGAGAGCTTGGCAGGCTGAGAAACCATTGTTTTGGGTCCTGAGAAGAGGAGAGAGAAGAGAGAGCAATGAAGATTAGAGTTACAAGAGACACAGAGACAGTGAAGTAGAACCAGAACGTGAATGGGTTCGCTTTGTTTTGCGGTTTTGTTGCGCTTGTTTTCGGCTTTTGAATCGGTTGTTGCGGTTCTTGTTCTGGTTCTTCTGTTATAATAGCCATGGTTTTTTCTCTCTACGAGGTTTGTTCTTGGTTTTTTCAAAGCTCTTCAAGTACTTAGAAGTGAACTGTGAAATGTTTGAAGATCTAATGCAAGAAAAAGGAAAGAGACCGTCGTGACTTGTCATGTCAGATAATTCCTTTTGTTTTTTCTTTTTTATTTTGTTTAATTTATATATATATATATAATTACAATATTCATTACTTTTTTTAATTTCTATACTAGATTAGTTATTAATTCAATATTCCGCATATTTATTTCATAATATTTATTTATACATATTTATAAATAATCATATAAAATTATAATCACGAATTTATACCATTTTTATTTAGTTATTGAGGTGATTACTAATTACTTAAAATTAAAATTAAAAATTAAAAAATAATTACACTTATATTGACACTGTAATTATAAAATATGAATTTTACATGGTAGTTAAATTCACTTTTGATATACTATATTTATGTAAAATAGTTATGATTCAAATTTTATTTTTATGTCTATAATTTTCTTCTATTATTATTATTATAAATTAAAAATAAATTATATATATATTTTTATTTATTTAATGAGAAAACACGTGATGTTTATAAGGCTCCACAACCACCAAACAAAGTCTTGTCTAAAAATGGGCTGCTGTTGCGATCAAAACGAGGACGGAGATTTCCAAAACCACCTTCTCTCTTCTTCTTCTTCTTCATCCATCTCCTCTGCTTCCTCCTCCGCCGCCGACCTCGCTACCGTCATCTCCCCGATGAACTCCCACTTTGGCGCCTTCACCTGCCCCGACACGCTGCGTCTAATCCTCTCGAAGCTCGCCGTCACCGACCTGGCACGCGCCTGCTGCGTGTGCAGGGTCTGGAACGCCGTCGCGTGCGACAACGACCTGATCGTCGACGCGTTCAGGAGTCCCTGGAAGCTTCGAGAGGTCGTCGGGAGACCAATCAACGCATCCTTCTGGAGAGACAACGGGATCGCCAAATTCGCGGTCTCGCACCGTATCGCTCGTAGCGACACCGTCCAGAGCCTCGCTGTCAAGTACTCGGTTCAGGTACTTGTTGGCATTTCTTCAATTTGGGCAAAAGTTGGGTTCTTTTTTATATTTTAAATGTTTGCGTTTTTTTATATGAAGAGTTTATTTGCTAGAGATAATATAATGAGATTGTTTTTTAGATATGAAGAAAGTGAACTTGAATTTTTTGTGATTAGAAGCAGATAAAAATAAAACGTACAAGATTGAATAAAATGGAGTGTGACTGTGAGTGACAATGTAAGTTGTAGGGTTTGATAGTTGTCTACTAGAAAATTGGAGAGACTTTTGGGTATTTATAACCCAACAGTAGAAATTATTTGGTTGATCTAGGCAATGTCTTCGATCATTGGATTTCGTCATAGTTTAGAATCCGGTGAACAAAGAAAAATCAAGTTGGTATTAATAAGGAATATCCGACGATAAACAATATTTGGTTGATCTAGGCAATGTCTTGGTTGATTGGCTTCGATCTTTTGTAGCTAGTACAAGGCGAGCAGGAGGAGTTAGGCTGCTGGCTGCTTGCTTTCGTGATGTAAAAGAGAGATGAAAATGAAAATAGAAACTAGAAATCTGTCCTCTTTAATGGTTTTCGTTGAAATGGAATTTACTTGGGTTAATTGCAAGTGTTGTGATCATCTTTGCTTGACGGGTTTTGTAGTTAGGGAATACTTACTCTGCAATGGCAGTTTCCATTCCTATTTATGCTAGAACTCTTCAATGGCGTTGTCATCTATCGTTGTGATGGACTTGAAGAAAGAAAGTTGTTAACATTTTGAGTATGTTGTTTCTTGTATCTGCAGGTTATGGACATTAAACGGTTAAATAACATGATGAGCGACCATGGTATTTATTCAAGGGAGAGGTTATTAATACCTGTAAGCAATCCAGACATTCTAATAGATGGGACGTGCTATATTGAGTTGGATACCCATGCGAAAAGGGAAGTCGCAGTGCTTTATCTAGAGGGTGAGCCGGACAGGAAGCCTGGTTCTTTGTCGACTAGGGTGACCTCTGCTCAAGGCAAGCGAATGATAATTGATTCCTTAAGAAGAAGCATGCGAGTCGATGATGCAACTGCTCAATATTACTTGTCTATTTCTGACGGAGATCCTCGGGCTGCACTCTCAAAATACTCTGCAGACCTTGGATGGGAAAGGAACATTGGGTTAGCTTAATTCAAGATATTCGAAGGACCATGAGAGAACATCGATCAAGTACTTCTTAAAATGAAAATCCTCCGGCAATTGATGAAGTTCCACAGTTCTGTTTCAGTTTCCTGGAAGACCTGTTGTTGAAGTTCTACAGTTCTGTTTCGGTTTCCTGGAAGACCTGTTGTCGATAAAAGGTAAGTAACATACATTATTCCAAATGGAATTTACAATAAATTCGATTAAAGAAGTCATGATTCTAAGTATCACTTGTTTACGACTATTGTGCCAATGTGTAATCAGATTGTAAATGCATGTGTATCTGTTGCAGTCTCAGGATCAAATTGAGGCAGGGAACTTGTATGTGTGTTGTATATTCATAATACTAAAACTGAATTTTCCAAAATGCAACGGCTTTCTTTTATCAAATTATTTGTGGTTTCGTTTCGTTTATTGAGTTGGAGCTTTCTGATAAATGCCTGCAATGAGATAACGGTAACATAGCAAGTTCAACACCCAACAGTGAAAATAGTATGTAGTCCTAAGTTCTACCGTGTAATAGAACATCCCACCAACGAATTTGATTGCAGCATCGAAGCTTATAACGTAGACTTATACTTTTCATGAACTCGAAGAATTGCTTAGATGGATTTGGAAGTTGAAGGGTTTGATACTGAAGCATTTGACAACGTTATCGGTTCCTTGTCCTGCTGTTCCTTGAGATAGCTCTGTGCAGTTAATGTCACAATCTTGCCGATGAAGAAGCTCAAGAGCACAAGTCACACAACAATCAAGAAGAAGAAGCCCACAAGCATAAGCCACACAACATTGTTTCCAAATTGAAGCCAATCATAATATAGAGCAAGAGCATGATGAATTACAATGACGAAGCGAAAACTATGAGATAAAGTTAAATAAAGTCAAATTCACGATGCAATCTTGCTCCAAAGTAACGATTTATAGAAAAAAATAAACTTATTAGCTTCAAATGGGTATCATATAGATATCTAAATCCTTATGTCGAATGAACTGTACTAAATCAGATCAAATCTAGATTCAATTCCTAAACTGATGCCCTAATTATATACACCTTAATTAATTAAAAGTATGTTTAAAAGGAAGTTCCTTTTAGGTTTCCTATTTGTATTGGATTCCCTTCTAGTATTAGTGTTAGGTTTGGTTACATGTCTAATATATATATTCACATAATTCTAAAATTTAAAAACAGTGCCGCTAACAACTTTTTTTTTTTTTTTTCACTTTGTTTATTGGTTTTGCAGCGTGACAACTTATAAAAATTAACTACACTATGACTGGTGTTACCAAAGACTTATGGTGTGATCTTCCTGCAGATGTCTTGAACATAATCGTGGAACAACTTCTTTACATTGAGCAAATACGATTTCGATCAGTATGCAAGAGCTGGCGATCAAATACCAACCCTCTCAAACATGCAGCAGACAAGTTGCCATGGGTGATGTCTCTTTTATCTTCCAGTAGAAACTCTATATGACCCTTCTCAGAAGAGAAACTACATCCTTGATAATGAAATTTTGATTGGTGCTAAGGTCCATGCCTCAAAACATGGTTGGTTGCTTTTGTCCAGGAAAAACCATGTGAGGATGTCTAGTTCCTTCCTCTTACATACTCCTTTCACTCATAAGATCAATACGACTACCGGAATCGCACATAATGAATGATGATAGTATGGCAACATTCTCTACAGCTCCAACCTCCCCAGATTGTTTGATATTCGTACTAACAGTTGGTTGCAGAAAGCTATACGTGAGCACATGTAGACTTGGCAACAAAATAATGAAAATATGGACTGTTTCGTTTGATGGTGATCAATATGGAAAGGTTGGCAGTGTGGTCTTTGTTGGGGGAGTTTATTATTGTCTTTTCTGTAATAAAGTGATGGGTTCATTTAAGGTTGATCAGGAGGACTGGAAAATACATCCACATCCAGTACCCGCAACGGCAGCTCATCACAAGAATGAATGGAATGAAAATTGCTTGATTGAGTCTCATGACGGAAATCTGTTGGTGGCCTGCCGGAGATTCCCTGATTCGCTACAAATTTTCAGGTATGACCAGTCAGAGATTAAATGGTTCAAAGTTGAAAAATTAGGCTATAGAATGTTGTTACTTGGTGTCACCTCCATGATACTTCCTGCCGATGAGGAGGCAAGTAAATTAGCAAACACTATACATGTAGGTGGTCAGTACTGGAGCAGTTTTGGCTCCTGTTTATGTTACTTTTATGAGCCACCTAGGGGCCTTTTTTTTGGGTAACAAGGAGAAAATTTGGATATATGATCGGATTGACAAGAAGAAGAAAATTTGGATTCAACCTCCCCAACATTAGCATTTGTTCTTATTATTAGAACCATGTGTTAATGCTATTTGATGACTCATTTTTATTAAGTTGTTATTGTTAGAACCATGAGTATGTATTATTTACGGTTTCATCGGTCTACAGAAGTTGAAAGTTTTTCTTTTCTTCATATATATTACCATAAGCAGTAACACTGGATTCATATTTACAATTCATCTAGTGAGAAAATTTGTAAGGTTGATCACCACATAATCACAAGAGGCAAAGCAAACAAGAGGCAGTTTTGTCACAAAATAAATTCAGAGTCAAAAAGACATTTAACAGAACAAGTAGTTTCATAATTGTTTAATCTAATACTCAAACTCCGAAAAGCTTTGATTTAGTAAAAATACCATGAAAACTAACAAGGAATTATATACACATTAGAAGATTCAATCAACCTCCAAATAATAATTCTTTCAAGGAAACTAGTACAAACATATTTTTAACTTTTATACAAGTTGTATTTTTTTTTTTTTTTCTGCTTCTCAAAATAACAAACAGAACAAGATGATAAAACATCACACATTGATTATAACAATCACAATAAGTGAAAAATAAAATATAGATTGATAAAGATTGATCACAACATCATAAATTTTTCTCCATTGAAGGTGAGCATGTTAGTGAAACTATAAGGCATGCAGAAGATATTATTTTTCACTGACGGCTATGGTTATTCAACTCCCATTCAAGACTAATTAAACAGTTGTACAATATTACGCTGATATAAAAATTGTGATAACTTAGAAACTTTATTGGATAGAATGAGTTTGAACCACTTGGGGAGGATCCTCATCACACTTTATAATTTAATGGATAAAAATGAGACTTGAACCGAGAGTAAAGAGGAAATATTCAACCATTTTACTACTGGTGAATGTGCATGTAAATCCAAATCCAAACCTTTGCTCCTAATACTTTGCTTTTAAAATTTTTTATATATATAAACTTTACTATTTTGTTTTGGTCATTTCGGATCGAATCCAAATATTAAAATTTAAAGATCCGAGCCCAGTCCAAATCCAAAGATAGGGGTTTATATAACTAGTTAAAGATCCGAGACCAGTCCAAATCCTAGGATAAGGGGTTTGGATTATATCAGATATCTATATCTTCAACTTGAATGAACTCTACTAATCAGATAGAATCTAGATTTAAATTTCTTAATCATATCCTCATAAACAGTTGTAAGTAATTACAATGACAAAGGAATTGTGTTTAAAAGCAAATTCCTTTTTGGTTTCCTATTTGTATTTGGTTTCCCTTCTACTATTAGTATTAGGTTCGGTTACATGTTTAATATATATCTAGATAGACACATATTCTACAATTTTGAAACAGTGCCGCCAACACCTTTTTTTTTTTTCATTTTTTTCCACTTTCTGCATTGGTTTTGCAGCGTGACAACTTATAAAAATTAACTACACTATGACTGGTGTTACCAAAGACTCATGGTGTGATCTTCCTGCTGATGTCTTGAACATAATCCTGGAACAACTTCTTTATGTTGAGCAAATCCAATTTCAATCAGTATGCAAGAACTGGCGATCAAATACCAACCCTCTCAAACATGCAGCAGACAAGTTGCCATGGGTGATGTCTCTTTTATTTCCCAGTAGTAACAGCTTATTCTATCTATATGACCCTTCTCAGAAGAGAAAGTACATCCTTGATAATGAAATTTTGATTGGTGCTAAGGTCCATGCCTCAAAACATGGTTGGTTGCTTTTGTCCAGGATAAACCATGGAAGGATGTCTAGCTCCTTCCTCTTATATACTCCTTTCACTCATAAGATCATACGACTACCGGAATCGCACATAATGAATGACGATAGTATGGGAACATTCTCTACAGCTCCAACCTCCCCAGATTGTTTGATATTCGTACTAACAGTAGGTTGCAGAAAGCTATACGTGAGCACATGTAGACTTGGCAACAAAATAATGAAAATATGGAGGACTGTTTCGTTTGATGGTGATCAATATGGAAAGGTTGATAGTTTGGCCTTTGTTGGGGGAGTTTATTATTGTCTTTTCTCTAATAATGTGATGGGTTCATTTAAGGTTGATCCGGAGGACTGGAAAATACATCCCCATCCAGTACCCCCAACGGCAACTTATCACAAGAATGAATGGATTGAAAATTGCTTGATTGAGTCTCATGACGGAAATCTGTTGGTGGCCTGCTGGAGTTTAACTTCACTACAAATTTTCAGGTATGACCAGTCAGAGATGAAATGGTTCAAAGTTGAAAAATTAGGGAATAGAATGTTATTCCTTGGTGTCACCTCCATGTTACTTCCTGCCGATGAGGAGGCAAGTAAATTAGCAAACACTATACATGAAGCTGGTCATTACGGGAACAGTTTCAATTTTGGCTTGTGTTTATGTTACTTTTACGAGCCACCAAGGGGCCGTTTTTTGGGTAACAAGGAGAAAATTCGGATATATGATTGGATTGACAATGAATATTTGAAGAAGAAAATTTGGATTCAACCTCCCCAACATTAGCATTTGTTCTTATTATTAGAACCATGTGTTAATGCTATTTGATGACTCCTTTTTATTAAGTTGTTATTGTTAGAACCATGTATTAATGCTATTTGATGAATCCTTTTTATTAATATATGTTTAAAAATAATACTATACCTGAGTATGTATTATTTACAGTTTTATCTGTCTATAGAAGTTGAAAGTTTTTCTTTTCTTCATATATATTACCATAAGCAGTAACACTGGATTCATATTTACAATCCACCTAGTGAGAAAATTTATAAGGTTGGTCACCACATAATCACAAGAGGCAAAGCAAACAAGAGGCAGTTTTGCCACAAAAAGGCAAATGTAAATTCACAGTCAAAAGACATTTAACAGAACAAGTAGTTTCATAATTGTTTAATCCAATACTCAAACTCTAAAAAGCTTTGATTTGGTAAAAATACCAAGAAAACTAAAGCATACCCATTATCTCCTTCAAGCATGTTCAGTGAACCCATCAGTTTCATTGACTTTGGACATCCTCTGCTTCGAATTCAAACCCCAGTCACCAAAAAATCTCTTTACCTTCATTGAAGTCAGAAAACAAGCACAGTGTTAAAAATCACCACGGTTTTCACTAGAACTTCAATTCAAATAAGGTCCATCACCTTTCACAGGTTGCATTTGTCATAGAACTGAATCGAGCTCCATACTTTAGAAACTTACTTGGTGGCTGCAGAAAACAATAGCAAAACCATGTTGAGCCTATCACAACAATAATAAGGTTAGTTAAGATTAGTCCGAGGAAAATTACAGGTTTCTGTTTTTCATCATTTGTTTCAAAAAATATTTATTCGTGTTTGATGATTGAAGAGAAACTTAAGGGTTATAATTCTGGTGATTCTTGTAGAGTTTTGGAGGATAAGCAACGAAAATAAGAGTAGTGTACAATAAACAGGTCAGAACAATAGCCAGACAATATAGACTTACAAGAGCAATTCATTCCTCTGTTGGTGAAAGCAAAACCATCACCTGAATTTCTCTTTAGCTCTACAAGGTCTAGTGAAATTCCCACAAATCATATTTTGTTGTTCTTTATGATGAATATCATGTAAAAGGAAGATAACGATAAAATCCTAACTGGGTATATTTATTTAACTAGCTTTGGAACTAATCAACTAAATGAACAATACATAGAAGATTCAATCAACCTCCAAATAATAATTCTTTCAAAGAAACTAGTACAAACATATTTTTAACTTTTATACAAGTTGTATTTTTTTTTTTTTCACCTTAGGTTCTTCTCAAAATAACAAACAGAACAAGATGATAAAACATCACACATTGATTATAACAATCACAGTAAGTGGAAAAATATATATTGATAAAGATTGATCACAACATCATAAATTTTTCTCCATTGAAGGTGAGCATGTTAGTGAAATTATAAGGCATGCAGAAGATATTATTTTTCACTGACGGCTATGGTTATTCAACTCCCATTCAAGACTAATTAATAAGTTGTGACTGTGATATAAAGATTGTGATAACTTAGAAATTTTATTGGATAGAACGGGTTTGAATCACTTGGGGAGGATTCTTTCCACACTTTACAATTTAATGGGTAAAAATAAGACTTCATCCCAATCACAAGAGTTAAGAGGAAGTGTTCAAATACTTTAATAATGGTGGATGTACATACAGTTCCAAATCCAAACCTTTGTTCCTAATACTTTGCTGTTAAAAAATTTTTTATATATAAACTTTACTATTTTGGTTGGATCAGATTGAATCCGGATATTAAAATTGAAATATCGGAGCCCAGAGTGCAAATCCTAATATAGGGGCTTATATTAAAAATTTAAAGATGCGAGACCAATCCAAATCCTAGGATAAGGGATTTGGATTGTATCAGATATCTATATCAACAACTTTGAATGAACTTTACTAATCAGATAGAATCTAGATTCAAATTTCTTAGACGTGTCCTGATATAAAGAGTTTTAAGTAATTATAATGATAAAGGAATTGTGTTTAAAAGCAAATTCCTTTTTGGTTTCCTATTTGTATTTGGTTTCCCTTCTGCTATTAGTATTAGGTTTGGTTCCATGCATATAAATATATTCTACAATTTAGAAACAGTGCCGCAAAAATTTTTTTTTTTTTTTTTTTTTTTTTTTTACTTTTCACTTTCTGTATTGGTTTTGCAGCGTGACAACTTATACAAATTCACTACACTATGACTGGTGTTATCAAAGACTCATGGTGTGATCTTCCTACCGATGTCTTGAACGCAATCTCGGAACGGCTTCTTTACGTTGAGCAAATCCATTTCCGGTCAGTATGCAAGAGCTGGCGATCAAATACCAACCCTCTCAAACATGCAGCAGACAAGTTGCCATGGGTGATGTCCTTCAAAGAAATTTATCATGTTTACAGGTTTGATATTGGTGTCACTGGCAGTAACGGCTTATCTGGCGTTGTAAACAGCAGCTTATTCTATCTATACGACCCTTCTCAGAAGAGAAAATACACCCTTCAAAATGAGATTTTGAATGGTGCTAATGTCCATGCCTCAAAACATGGTTGGTTGCTTTTGTCCAAGAAAAAGTATGCAGGGAAAAGGATGCCCAGTTCCTTCTTCACCTTCTACACTCCTTTCACTCATAAGATTATACAACTACCGGAACTGCACAAGACAAATGGTTATAGTAAGGCGACATTCTCTACAGCTCCAACCTCCCCAGATTGTTTGATATTCGTACTGACTGCATATGACAAAAAGCACTACGTGAGCACATGTAGACTTGGAGACAAAAGATGGAGGACAGTTTCGTTTGACGGTGAATATGGAAAGATTGACAGTGTGGCCTTCGTTGGGGGAGTTTTCTATTGTCTTTTCTCATATAAACATATGATGGCTTCTTTTAAGGTTGATCAGAAGGAGTGGAAAATACATTCACATCCATGGACTCGTAATGGCAATCTGGTGGTTGACCAACACTTGGTTGAGTCTCACGACGGAAATCTGTTAGTGAGCTGCCTTTATCTTGATCATTCACAAAAAATTTTCAGGTATGACCAGTTGGACATGAAATGGTTTAACATTGAAAATTTAGGTAATACACTGTTGTTCCTTGGTGTCACCTCCATGTTACTCCCAGCCATTGAGGAGGCAAGTGAATTAGCAAGCACTATACATGAAGCTGGTCATAGGTTGAATAGTTTCATATTTGGCATCCGTTTCTCTGATTGTGGCACCGCAAGGATCCCCTTATGGCAACAGAGTTATGAAGATTTGAAGAGAACTAAGATTCATGATAGGAATGGAAATGAAGATTGGAAGAAAATTTGGATTCAACCTCTCAAACAGACCTGAATCCCCAACATTAGCAATTGTAGTCATTGTTAGAACCATGTGTTAATGCCATTTGATGACTCCTTTTTATTAATATATGTCTAAAATTAAATACTCTTCAGAGTATGCATTATTTACAGTTTCATCTATTGAAAGTTTTCCTTCATATATATTACCATAAGCAGTAACATTGGATTCACTTTTTCAATCCATCTAATGAGAAAATTTCTCATGTTGATCACATAATCACAAGAGGCAGTTTTGTCACCAAAAGGCAAATGTAAATTCACAGTTCAAACATATTTAACAGAACAAGTAGTTTCATAATTGTTTAATCTAATTCTCGAACTCAACAAAGCCTCAATAAATAGTTTGATAAAATCACAAAAAACTGAAGCATACCCGTAGTATCTCCTTCAAGCAAGCTTCAAATATAAACCCCAGTCACCGCATCAACGTTCCAGAAAAACGCGTTACGTTTACTGAAGTAATAAAATAATCACATTGTTAGTATAATTCATTTGAAAATCACCATGGTTCCACTCAAACTTCAATTCAAATAAGGAGCATAACCTTTCTCGGCCTGCATTTGTCATACAACTTAACCATGCTTCAGATTTTAGAACTTACCTAGCGGCTGCAGAAAACAATAGTCATAACAATATTGAGCTTAGCACAAACGATAACAAGCTTACTTAAGGTTAGTTTCACGCATTCATAGAAAAGACCAATAAGAAAATCACAGGTTTCAATTTATTTGTTCACTCTATTTTTCATCATTTGTATCAAAAAATATTTATTCGGGTTATCCATGCTATGTTGTGATATTGGGGATTCCTGTAGACTTTTGTGGTATTAGCAAGCAAAACTAAGAGTAGTGTAAACTGGTACAAACAATAGCAGGCAATATATTTCTATCTATAAGAACTGTTTATCCCTTTGTTGGTGAAAGCAAAACCATCACCTGAATTCTCTTCAGCTCCTCAAAGTTCGGCGAAATTCCCAAAAATCATATTTGTTTGCTCTTTATAACAAGAATCGTGGAAAAGGAAGAAAATAATAAAATCTTACCTGGGTACTTTTATTAACTAGATTTGGACTATCACATATCAATCTACAACATAAAGAACAATACATTTATAAAAAAATTGTAAAAAAAAAGAAAAAAAAGAGAGAAAATTCAATCAACCTCCAAATAAATGTTCTTTCATGGAAAATAGACCATCCATCCTAGATTTTAACATTGTTTTTCACTTTAGAATTCTCTCAAAATAACAAACAAAACGTCATGCATTGATTCTAACAATCAGAAAATGAATCTAATCATTTTTTTTCATTAAAGGTGAGAATTTCTGTGAACAGTGAAGCATGCAAAAGCTGATTAAATTTGGTGCTCTCACTACCATGAAAATGTAAGAATCTCACATTACTTGGGTCAAATTCTCAAAATCGACAAAGCTTCAACAAATAGTTTTGCAGAGTAATTCTAGAGACTGAAGAAAAATTACAGTTTTCTAGAGGCTAAAGACAACCATAATCATACAAGTTTCATTCGCTTAAACAAACAAACGAACAAGCCATTAAAAAAGCTGAGAACTTACATGAAACGCCCGAAATTCAATTCGGAGAAGCAAATCGCAGTACCGGAACCGCCAATTTTAGCGAAAACGACGAACAGATCGAGAATTAGAGGGATGAACTTGCTGCGACGTCGTATTTGCTTCGACTTTAATTAGTGTACAGCACCGACGTCGTATCACTAATCCCGTTTAAAAAGGAATTATATATGTAAACAATTTAATTAATTATAAACATGAGAAATTATGTTTTAAGTTAGTTTTATTACTATTATTATTTAAAATTTGACCTCAGGTCTATCAGAATCTGCTGAAATTAAATCCACAAATTTAATCCATGATGATAAATTTCACTATAGGAGAAGGGTCTTTCTATATTTTATAATTTGATAAGAAATATAGAACTCGAACCCCTATCACAGGGATAAAAATGAAAATACTCAAATTATTTTATCATCCATCGTGAATATGGAAAAAAAAAAATTCTTTTCGGTTTCCTCTCGTATTAGTATTAGGTTAGGTTGGGAGTGACCCCTCCAACGAGATTGGCCCTCAAAATCTAAATTTAGTGTAATAGTTTAAAAGTAGCACTTGCAAATCAATACGACATATTAATTTTAGAGGTTTCACTGGTTCAGTCGAATGGTAGTATTATCTAGACAACTTTTAACTATTAAATTAATACAATTTAATAATTTTTATATTTTTATATATGATAATTACAATAACTCCTCGTATATATAGGTATAATTATATAAAAATATGATAATAATTGATAATAACAATAACTTCCCTTTGACCGGTTAACTAACCGTTGACCACAGTTAGTCACTAACGGTCAAAGGGATAAAATCATCTTTTAGAAAAAAAAATTTTAAAAAAAAAAGAAAATTTTAAAAATGGACCAGATGAGATCTGGTCCATTAGATGAGATAAAAATATCTTCATCCAATGGACCAGATCAATATGGTCCATTGCTAAAAAAAATAAAATAAAAATTAATTTTTTTTTCAAATTTTTTTGTTCATCCCAGATCTTCTTCTTCTTTCAATTTTTATTTTTCTTCTTCCTCTTCTTTCTTCCTCCTCCTCTTCTTCTTCTTCTTCTTCTTTTCCAGATTTTTTATTTATTTTTCTTCTTCCTCTTATTTCTTCTTCCTCCTCCTCTTCTTCTTCTTCTTTTTTCAGATTTTTTTTTAAATTTTCTAAAATACAATTTTACCCATTTGACTGTTAGTGACTAACTGTGGTCAACGGTTAGTCAACCGGTCAAAGATGAGTTATTATTATTATCAATTATTCTCAGATTTTTGTGTAATTATGTCTATATACACGAGTAGTTATTACAATTATCCCTTTTTATATCTCTTATATCTATATTAAATAGTACATCCAATAAATTAAATGTATTGGTAGCATGATAGGATTTGAACTCCAACCCGAATATAATCGAACCGAAATTTTTTATAAGTTTGGATCTCGTATATCTCCTTAGACAATGATTTTGAATTTGACCAATCATTTTTATTAGAGTTAGATGTGAAATGCAAGTTGCTCAAAAGCCATCACTTAATATTCTTTGTAATTATAAAATAATCATTAAATTATTATTTAATTTAACATATCTTATCTTATCTAGTGACACAAACAAAAGACAACACTACTACTTAGAATTGGTAATATTTTTTTAATAATTAATGGATGTTGTTCAATGTAGTCTTAATTAAACAATAAATTTATATGATCACATTGTTGTCTTTATTACTTTATATGTTACAAAAACAACCTTAGTTAATCCTGTAAAAAACAAATAAAAATTGACAGTAATTTAATATTCTTTGTTTGATTGTTACATCATCAGTATTTTTTTATTTTAAATAAATGGATAAAATAATAAAACAATACTAACCCAATTGACATGTTAACTTATAATCAGATATCTACTTCTAACGTGCTACTACAATAGTTAAGAAGGGTACAAAATCATATTTTTTTTATTTATTTTAAAGCATGTTTTGATAGTATTTTTATTGTAAAAATATATTTTTTAAAGTATTAAAATATTTGATTTTTGTATGGATTGTTTTAGTAAGAGGTTATAAAAGCACTCTTAAATATTGTCCTTAAAAGTATTTAAAATATTTTTCATTTTTAAATTCTTTATATATATATATATATATATTACAAATAATCATAAAAATACTTTTGACTGGTCTAACTTCTAATTATTACAACTCCAATTTCATCCCGATAAAACACTTTTTACAAATCAAAAATAAAAAAAATTAAATATATTATTATAATTAAACATTGATTATTATATATAATCAAGAATTTCAACTAATTTATTTAATTTAATAATATCTTTAGTTCGAATCACCATCACCACATATACTATATTAAAAAAAAATAGTTTTAAATTGTTTACTGATGTGATCATGGGAACTAGATATATATATATCTAACATTCTCAGTTTTTCTTTTCCTTTCTTTTTTTTAATAAATTTATCTACCATTCTCATTGACTGGAAGATCCTCTTCCACATTCTTTAATTTGACCTTCTAGTGTTTGTAAATATTTTTTTTCTGTTTTTTAATGATTCATGCATGATGTAGTTTTTCTTGTTTTTTTGTCATACCATGCGAAAGTTGAGATATTATTCGGTTTAATGAGCATCGGCAGCATAGTTTAAGGAGTCGTTGAGAAATAATATTTTAAATGTATAAAATATACATACATGAAAACTAATTAACAATACATGAGACTATTATTTTATTTGTTAGGACAAGTACATAGAAGTACTAGGTATATTTGTAACTTAAACTAGTTTTTTTAATAATCTATTATTTTAATTCCATGTGAATAAACAAATTGATTATTTTTTTTTTAGAGGAAAATCTTAGTTGGTATTTGTTTGTATCCAACCGTGTTGACAAAACAAAATTGGGTGGTCCTCACCCTAATTATGGAAATAGTTATCCGCACTACGTTTTTAGTATTTAATTTGAAAATTTAATCGGGTTTTAATCCTAAAATAATAATAATTTTTCAGTTTATATTTTTAATAAAATTTTATATAAATTCTTCATGACGTAATTCGTTATAAGAAGGCAAATTTTATATGACTTTTTATTAGAGATATAATTTGTTTCTACAATGAGAAATAAACATAAAAGGCTTTATCTAATTCGCCTTTTTCAATTACTAAAAGATCTATTATATTGGTGGTTAGAAGAGTCTCAAATTCCTTCAAACCATCAAAATTCAATACTTAGGTAGTGTATATATTATTCTCACTGTTGGCCATAAAATTACAATTGTGTGAGTAGACATCTTCCCGTAGTAGGAGCAGACATCTTCCGTTGTTAGGAGTAGACGACTTTCGAAATAAAAGTAAATGTCCGGACCGTCTCGATAGTTCTCTTACCGGTAAGGTGTCAGATTTTAAAAATAATAATAATAATTCACCTTTTCAATTTTATTTATAATAAATAAATTATGGTATGGTTCAAATTTCTATCTATATAGATGGCCAAGTTTGCTTCATTTATTACAACGTCAATTTTGGAAACAACATTTTTTTTTAATGTGATTCAACAACCAACCATGCATGCAAGCATGCACAATAAGGTGAACTTCCAATTTGGTGATCTTTTATTGGTCATCTTCAAATGAAACTCAAATTCTTTATGTTATTTAAATAAAAATATCCACATTGTTGAAAATATAGGTGGGTTTGATGGGATTTTCTCTAATGAGATAAATTATTGGTGACCTTTTCAACAAAAAATTGTGACACATTTAAATTCATGCATGGCCTAATTCAAGCTACCATTGAAAATTGACTCATGCCAAACTTTATGTTCATTGCTTGTGGATGGAAAAAGAAAATGGACATTGAATGCTAGGTAGGGAGACAATAAAGGATATGCATTAAGAGTCCATGATATCCATACGAAATAGATATTTAGAAGTCATCTTTAAGATAAGTAAATCTTTTATACACACTGTGGAAATATACCATAACCATTGATATATATCAAGTCAGATGGTATGAATAACTTATATAAAATAGAAACTAAAACGTTATTTTCAAGAGGAGTAAATCTTTCATGCACACGGTTATATGGGCGGAGCCATGTATAAACTTGGTTGGGCTACAAGTTTTTGAAAAAAATATATAATTAAATATATTTAGGTTTATTTTATTTAAACAAAAAATAATGGGGGATTATCAATTTGGTCCCTAATTTTTGGAAAATTATCAGTTTTTTAAATCAATTTTATTTATTGGTATCCTTGGACCCTAACTTTTTGAAAATATTTCATTTTAGTCCCTTTGACTAATTTTCTAACGGTCAAACCCTATAGAATTGGTAAAAAGACTAATTTGCCCTTAACTCTATTTAAATAAATTAAAATTACAAGTTTAACCTCAATTTTTTTAAAAAAATTATTATTATTTAAAAGGGTAATATGGTCATTTAAGATTAATATTTAAAAAATAAAATTTAAAATTTTTTAAATGGATCTCCACCGCCCATCAAAATTGATGGACGGTGGAGATTATATTAGAATTTTTTTTTAAAAAGTAAACAGTAAAAAATTAAATATTTTTTAAAATTGATCTCATCAAGACTGATGGACTGTAGAGATTATGTTGGAATTTTTTTTAAAAAAAGAAACAGAAAGTGAAAATTAATTTTTTTAATTTTTTTTGTCCAAAAATAAAATTGAAACTGTTATTGGATCCAATCTGATCCCACCAAAAACAAAAAAAAATAATAATAAATTGAAACTGTTCTTAGTAGAGATCCAATCACCAACATAAAAAAACCAAAAAAAAAAGAAGAACCTTCTGGGTTCTTCGTTGAAGAATCCACATCTGGATTCTTCGACGGAGAACCCGATTTGGGTTCTTCAGAACCAAGATCTGGGTTTTTTTTTTAATTTTTTTTTTGATGTTGGTCCATCCATCTGACTGGACGATGGCGATCCAATTGGATCTCCACCTAGAACAAAAACCAAAAGTTAAAAAAAAAAAAAAAATTTAATTTTCAATTTTTCATAAAAATTCCAATATAATCTACATTGTCTAATAATCTTGAAAACAGTGGAGATCCAACTAAATTTTTTTTCAATTTAATTTATTTTTGAAGAAATATTTTAAATTTTTAACTAGGGGTAGATATGTCATTTTACTAAAATTACTATTCACTCATTGATAGGTTTAAAGACAAAAATACCCCTAGAACAGTTAAGTTTGACTAACGATTGACTTACAGAATGACGAAAATGATATATTTTCAAAAAGTTAGGGTCCAAGGATACCAATAAACAAAACTGCTTTAAAAAAATGATAATTCCCTAAAAGTTAGGCACCAAGTTGATAATTGCCCAAAAATAATTAAATACTTTTCCATCTAAATTTTAAAATAAAACACAGCAATTTATTAATATCTAAACTAAATATACATTTTATCATTATCCGCCCAATTTGGTTCAGTGACAAGGGCATCTGATAATATTATAGGTTCAAGTCGTTTCCACAGTAGGTGATATGTCAAAAAAAGATTATTTTATATACGTATCGGTAGCAATTTATGTGTGTGTGTATATATATATATATTACTAAAAATAAGTCATGAAAATTAATTTATATTAGAAGAATTGCTTATTTTAATTATATTATAGTTCTTTTTATTTTTTAAATCAAATATCATATCCTTTTGTATTATGCTATATAGCCGTGTTTTTTTTTCTTTTTTCGTAACTCTTTTTGATAAATTTTCTCTTTATTCATAATTCAGGTGTGTATATTTTATTAATAAAATTTTATTCATATTATTGCGATTCATCATTTAAATAATTTTTTTTACTTAATTCCACATGTCAAATAATATTATTAATCATAAATAAAAATTTCTTTAGCTCACCCTAAAATAAATTTCTAGTTACGTCCCTGCACACGATGCAATGCACCATAACCGCTTATATATATCATGTTATATCGTATGGATAATCAATCAGATTTATTTTTTATGTCGTATGTCATAATATATGTGGTCGAAATACACCTGGCACACTTAAGATTTTCTCTTTTTAGAGAAATAGTTTGACAATCTCTTATGAGTAAATCTTTTATAATTAATATGACTGTTACAAATTAAACTTACACATCATTTGGATAATAAATTTAGATAAATTTTTAGACAGTCTGATATTACTCATAACAAAAAATACATGTATCCCATTTCTTTTTAATTCCTCTCGTCATTTACATGATTTTAAATTATATTTTCTTGAAATTTTTTTTTTTTAAATCTGACACCTTTTAGATCACAAGACTATTAGGATTAACCGATATTAAATTATACAAGAACGGTCCGAATAACTACTCATAACAACAGGAGACGAGAACTACCAAGACCAAACAGCTTAAATAACTTTAGAATTTATCAATAAATACATTAAACACGTCTTTCATTTATTATATATATAACAAATTAAGAACGTGTTTAATGCATTTGTTGACAAAATCTCAAGTTGCGTATGTTGGAATTTAGTCTCTTTCTTCAAAATTTATCTAAAATCAATCATGTCACACATATGACGTGACCAAGTTTTGGTAAAATAAAGAGAGAAATTATTCAGATAGCAGGCATCTTGATGGTTACCACTTATATTAAAAGTGAAAACAAATCAACATTCAAGTTTTTCAACTATTATTATTGAGTTGAAATGGTATTTTTGTAAAGTTTTCTATTATTTATAAATTAGTTAGCTAACTGTAATAATTCTTTTTTTTACTTTACATACGCAAACTCTTTTATATATGTGTTATTTCCTTTGTATTATTATACAGCTGAATATATACATACCCTTTTTTAATTTTCTCATTCTTCTTCCCTCAATTTTTTAACTTATTATATCTTTCAACAAAATTGAGCTCTCAATTTCAAATTTTTTTCCTTTCAAAATAAAAAAAATATAAAAAAATTCTAAATTGACTGGTTAAAAAGAATCGAATAAGTTTCACTTGTAATAATAAATTTTTTATACAAATTAAAATTATATATATATATATATATATATATAAAGTAAAAAGAGGTCCGTCGTTTGATAATTTTTCTTGTCTTAGAATAAATCCAAAGCTAAGGTGTCAAAATAATTTTGCCACGTAATATGAATTTTCTCACGCGCTGTTTTAGTACGTGTTGTTCACAGATAATTTATCATCATTCATTTTAATTGTCTCTTTTTTATTAAATTTTCTGTCGGCATTTATATATATATTTTTAATTATATACTAATAAAATTAATTATAAATTTAGAGATACCTGCTGCGACCTGTTACGATCACCTAAAAAAATATTTTTTTAATTTTTTTTTTCTAAATTTAGTCAGGTATCAAAGAGAACTATAAATAAACCGTTTACTATTACTATAAAAGTTCGTCCATAGTATAGTCCCTAAAGTGCTGCAAGTCGAGGAACAGTTTATCACTCCATTTGCTTGCATTCAAGATAGTATGGAATGCAAATAATTAAGATATTGGACACAAATATAAAATTTGTACATTATTAGACTATCCAGTTCCGATTAATCCTAATAGTAATTCTATAATCTATAATCCATAATCCATATTAATACATTATAACCCACAGACTTAGGTTGTAATTAATTTTTTTTTTTTTAGGTTTGAATTTTTTTTTAAGAATTATGATAAATATTAAAAAATATAATAGTTTATAAAATGTGATTAAAAGAATATTAATAATTTTAATTATTTAAAAAATATTTTATATTAAATTTAATTTAATCTAATACAATATTATTTAATTCAATCTTGTGGTTGGTTGAGTTCCACCATGTGAATTTTACAATCACACTTGAAAAATAGTTTTTATATAGATATTCGAATCATAACCGTTTGATCACCTTCTAAAAATATATAAATTTGATAATTTTTCCTTTATAAAAATGAAAATCTTCCCAAGATGAGTAAGTATTACGCGCATTCGAAGAGTTTAAAACTTCTAAATTAAAAAATCTCACAAAATTGAACAGCTCAATAGATCTAAGAAAAGTAAGTAAGTAAATAAATAAATAAAAATAAAAAGACTTTCAATATCTCTCAGTCTCAACTAATTAATTAAAATTTTAAATGTCTTAAGAAACGAACCTGAAAAGAACCTCACCTCCTCTGCTTCACAATATTTATATATAATTTGAAAAAGTGAAGCTTCTCAGTCAATACCTCTTAACACCACCACGACGTCCACCACCACCATAATCTTATATATATTCTTATTCTCCATAGCTTTTGCTTTTCAATTTCAGCTTTTCTCTGCAAGAACTTATTCTTCCCAAAACTCAGATATTATTATTATTGTTGTTGTTTTTGTTATTCCTTGTTCTGCACCTGAAGCAAACACAGAGATACCAGACCAGGCCAGACCAGACAAGACCAGACAAGACCAGTATGTTTGGTAACATTATAGAGAAAATCAGTGGTGAAAACGGGAGCAAAAAGCAGAGGATGGGTGGGTCCCAAGCGAAGAAGATCAAAGGCACGGTTGTGCTGATGAAGAAGAACGTCTTGGACTTCAATGACTTCCATGCTTCGTTGCTTGATCGTTTTCATGAGTTGCTTGGCAAACGAGTCTCTCTGCAACTTGTTAGTGCTGATAATGGCGACTCTCAAGGTGATTTTTTTTCTTTTCTTTTTTTAAAATTTTTTTAAAAAAAATTTCTTTTGTTTGTTTTTTTTTTTATTTGGTTTTTTTTTTTTTAATGTTTTTGGAGACTTGTGGATTTTATTGTTCTTCTGGTGATGTGTCACCTTGAACTTGGTGCTGCTGCTTCTATGGTGGACAGAAACGTTTTTTTATTTATATATACGTCCTTATTGTTTGATAAATTACAACTTTGACAATATAATTTTAAAAATAGCAAATTAGACAAAATGATACATTTTATTTCGAACTAGGTAAATAAAACATGTTACCTCAAAATTCATCACCAAAGTTCTTATCGTCAGTTTTAGTTGTTAGATGTTAATAGAACGATATTTGATAGAGAATCTCTATCAATAGAAAATTATTTTCATAAAATTATAATAGTAATTTATCAAATAAGAGGGACTTTTTTGAAATTATGCTTCTTCTATTTGGAAATGGTGGGGTAGGAGGAAGAAGAAAACATTGATGTTAACTATAGAGAGAAAGTTGGGCCCATAATAATAATAAAAAATATCACCAATTTTCTTGTTTTCAATTGGTGGATGGTTTGATACTTTATAGGACAAGGTTTTTGTTTTCTTCCACAGGAGATGGAATGAGAAATTTCTCAATTGAGGAAGAGATAAGCTCTAGTCTCTCTCTTTTCTCTCTCTCTCTCTCTCTCAACAACAAGTCAATGATAAAATAAAATTGTCCATATTCTTCTTTTTAATTGCTTTTATGTTGACCATAACATGTACATATGTTTTTTCCTTTTATTAAATTATTAATTTATTTCTTCTTCTTTTTCATTACATGTGATGTGATGAGATAAGACATATCTTATCACGTTACTCTTAAGTGATAAAAAGGTTAGATGTGATTAGAAGAGATAAAAGTAAAAATTTTTAAAAAAAATTACAGTATGATTGTGTTTAATTTGATGTGTTTATTACGTCTGTCCCTCTCGAGTATTGATGGGAACAGGGTAGATCTAATCAGACACATCATCATTAATTTGGTTATAAATTGTTATCACCATATGGAAATATGTAGTTGAATGTTATTCAACTTTTGATCAAATAATAAGCATAGCAATTTGGTTGGTGTAATTTGGTCTTTTTCTTATTGGAGAAGTGTGGAGGGAAAATTACAAAGATAGGCTTGCTTTTGCTTTTTTCATGAATTGCATGATTTAATTGATTTTGGTAGGTGGGACATTAATTTAATTACCAGTTTCTGATTTTATTTTTCTTTTTTCTATGAAGAAAGAAAGTGTATCTCTTAAATGTATTGTTTTTAATTGTCACTAAATAATTAAATGAATGACAGGCACAAGCTAATTAATGTTTGAACTAGCCACCACCTACCCTGAAATGAATAGTTTTTAAAAACTGAAAATAATATAATATTGCTTTGTCGGTAGATCAACAGTTGGTTTGGTTAGAGGATTTCCCTTAATGTTTGGAAAATATTATCTCTGATGATTCCAGGTTTCTCTGTAATTGATCTTCTTTGGTTATATAGATTAAACTTTTTAATTATAAATTTAAAAATGAACAAAATAAATATTCATGAGTAAATGTTATCTTTTTGTTTATTGTCATAAAGAAACATAATGTAAACATGTTTGGCCTCAGTTGTGCATGTTTCAAGTCTCATTCCAATATACTATCAAGAATTTACTTGCTGAGAAAGAAACAGAGCTGTAAAAAATCATCAGGAAAAGAGCCAATCTTGACTACACATGTTGCAAAAAAAAAAAAAAAACAAAATCTTTGTTGTGTCAGTGTCTGATCATAAGTATATTCACATTTGAAGAAACAATTTAATTGATCTGTAACTTGTTTGGATGCAATGCTTGGTGCTTAATGAGATAAAGATTGATTTTGTGTTGTTATGTAGCTAACGGGTTGCGCGGAAAGGTTGGAGAGCCCGCATATTTGGAAGATTGGATTACAAGAATCACACCTCTAGCTGCAGGAGAATCTGCATTCAAGGTCACCTTTGATTTTGATGAGGAAATCGGAGCTCCAGGGGCATTCATTATAAAGAACAATCATCACAGTGAATTCTACCTCAAGACTCTCACACTTGAAGATGTTCCTGGCAAAGGCCAGATACACTTTGTTTGCAATTCTTGGGTTTACCCTGCCAAGCACTACAAATATGACCGTGTTTTCTTCACTAATCAGGCAAGTAATCGTCATTAATAAGAGAATAGTTAACGGTAATCGCATCAAAGTTGATTTAATTTTGCCATGAAAGGCCTAAAGAAGAAATATGGAAAAATTGATGAGTGAGCAAACTAGTAATGGTACGGTGTTTGGTGCAGACTTGTATTGCAAGTGAGACGCCTGCGCCACTACGTTATTATAGAGAACAAGAACTACTGAATTTGAGAGGAGATGGAGAAGTTGTAGAGCTCCAGGAATGGGACAGAGTCTATGACTATGCTTTCTATAACGATTTGGGTGATCCCGACAAGGGTGAAAAGTATGAGCGCCCCGTTCTTGGAGGGTCTGCTGAGTATCCTTATCCTCGCAGAGGAAGAACAGGTCGTCCACCCACAGAATCAGGTTAGACATTCGAATTAGTACTAGTGAATTACGTGTTACGAATTCAAGATTTCGACTAATTTGAAGTTTTAATAGCTAATGTGGACATTGTTGTCGCTCATATGATGTGTTATTATTGTTATCTTCGCAGATCCTAACAGCGAGAGTAGACTGCCAATCACTTCTAGCTTAAACATATATGTTCCAAGAGATGAGCGGTTTGGTCACTTGAAGCTGTCAGATTTTCTTGCATATGCACTGAAATCTATAGCTCAGTTCATCAAACCTGCATTAGAATCTATTGACAGCACCCCAAATGAATTTGACTCGTTCGAAGATGTACTAAAACTCTACGAAGGAGGCCTTGATCTGCCTGACAGTCCCTTACTTGACAATATTAGAAAAAACATTCCCTTGGAAATGCTCAAGGAAATCTTCCGAACTGATGGTGAAAACCTCTTTGAATTTCCAATGCCGCAAGTGATTAAAGGTATCGTATATATTTCTCAGAGGGAGCATCTTCTTTAGACATTGACATTAGTTTGATGTTCTTGAGGACGATAAGTGAATTCTGTATTGTGTGACATTAATATCAATGTACATTTTCATTTTTTCTGATTCTGACGTTTCCATAATTTGAGCAGAGAATAGGTCTGCATGGAGAACCGATGAGGAGTTCGCAAGAGAAATGCTGTCTGGAGTAAACCCTGTCATCATTCGCCGTCTTGAAGTAAGTTTCACATTCTAAGATGTTTTTCAAATGTCAAAAGTTTCTTTTTTCCACTTAACGAAAATGATTTCCAATCTTCACTGATAAATCCTACTAAATAACTGCAGGAATTCCCTCCAGCAAGCAAGCTAGATAGCAAACTGTACGGTAACCAGAACAGTACAATAACTGCGGATCACATTTCTGAGAACTTAGATGGAGTGACCATAGATGAGGTAACACGCCTAGATTTATCTTTTCACTGTTAACTTTTCAGTCAAGTAACCAAATTTTAATCTTAAACCAAAATTTATAAATATTATAGGCGATCAAGAAGAACAGGCTGTTCATATTGGATCACCATGATGTACTGATGCCATATTTGAGGAGGATAAACACTACTACCACGAAGACTTACGCATCCAGGACTATCCTCTTCTTGAAAGATGACGGGACTTTGAAACCACTCGTGATTGAATTGAGCTTGCCTCATCCTGAGGGGGATCAATTTGGTGCCATTAGCAAAGTCTACACGCCGTCTGACCAAGGTGTTCAAGGTTCCATTTGGCATCTAGCTAAAGCTTACGTGGCCGTAAATGACTCTGGGGTCCATCAGCTCATCAGCCACTGGTATGGATCTTGTAAAGGGATTGATGTTTTTCAAATTTGGTCACAGTTTGATTTTTTAGTTCCTACTTTGATCAATTTTGGTCACAGGTTGAACACTCATGCAGCCATCGAGCCATTTGTGATTGCAACGAATAGGCAACTGAGCGTGCTTCATCCGATCCATAAGCTTCTACTGCCTCACTTCCGCGATACAATGAACATAAATGCGTTTGCTAGGCAGATCCTCATCAATGCTGGTGGAGTGCTGGAATTGACAGTGTTCCCTGCAAAGTATGCCATGGAAATGTCATCTGTGGTGTACAAACACTGGGTATTTACAGAGCAAGCACTCCCTGAAGACCTAAAGAAGAGGTAAAAAAAAAATTCATAGACTATACAAAATTCTATAAAGTTTAGCATTTTTAAAGTGCCAACAAAATTTGACATGTTACTTGCTTATGATTTTGGTTTATTTAGAGGAATTGCAGTTGAGGATCCCAGCTCTCCACACGGTCTTCGCCTGCTGATAGAGGACTACCCGTATGCTGTTGATGGGCTCGAAATCTGGTCAGCCATCAAAAAATGGGTTGAAGACTACTGCTCATTCTACTACAAGAGCGATGAGGTGGTTCAAGAGGATGCTGAACTTCAAAACTGGTGGAGGGAACTCCGCGAGGAGGGTCACGGTGACAAGAAAAACGAACCCTGGTGGCCTAAAATGCAGACGCGCCAAGAGCTGATAGATTCATGTACCATCATCATTTGGGTGGCTTCTGCTCTCCATGCAGCTGTCAATTTCGGACAGTACCCTTATGCGGGTTACCTCCCTAACCGCCCAACCATAAGCCGAAAATTCATGCCTGAGGAAGGAACTCCTGATTATGCAGAGCTTGAATCAAATCCTGACAAGGCTTTCCTGAGAACCATCACTGCACAGCTGCAGACACTTCTTGGCATTTCCCTTATAGAGATCCTGTCAAGGCACTCAACAGATGAGGTCTACCTCGGACAAAGGGACACGCCCAACTGGACATTGGATCATCAGCCATTGCAGGCGTTCGAGGAATTCGGGAGCAAACTGGCAAAAATTGAGGAAAGGATTCTGGCAATGAACAATGATAAGAAACTGAAGAACCGTGTCGGTCCGGTGAAGATGCCATACACATTGCTGTATCCTAGAAGTGAAAGTGGACTCACTGGCAAAGGAATTCCAAACAGTGTCTCAATCTAGAGAACATTATCTATTTATTCATAATTGCTGCTGTTGTAGGTTGATTAGTATGCCAGTAACTAGAGCTGCAGCAAATAATTTGTATTGTTTGAACCATTATTAGTATCATATGATCTTGAAATATATTTTCTAATGATGAACAAATAGTTGAATTTCTCATAGAGAACATTATCTATTTATCCTCTTCTAAGCTAAGCTTTTTTTAAGCTTTTACACATCTAATGACATATGAATTTAATGGTTAGGATTTTATGTCCTATTCTCGTTCTTCTTAAAAAGCTTTTACACATCTGAATATACGTGGCACATAACCAATTTAACGATTAGGATTTTATATAAAAACTTAGGAAAAACTTAGTTTAGAAGAGGATACTAATCCTATATAACGTGACTATTCAACCACGTACAACACTCATGTCATCTGATGTAATAGCAGTGATCCGAACGTATACGGTTGGACATATATATTAGGGTGTTTCTAGTGAAATAAAAAAAAAAAAAAAAAAAAAGCCATGTCTCATTCACCTTTTCAAAGTTTTATTCATTTTTTTTCTGTTCACTTTCCTGGTATAAGAATTTTTGTAATAAAATATCAACATATCATATAATATACATGTACACCAAAATTCACCCATTATAAGTAGTACTAATTAAAAATATTTGTTGTCATTTTCTGTTAGTTAGAACGTAGAAATTTGGACACACGGCATATTTACGTGCTTCAAAATATTATCCTACTTGTGAGCCAAAATAATTCATTTTATCATAATACTTCTTTCATTTGAGCACGTTTAATTTAATTTAAAAGTTTTAAAACTGTAATTATCGTATATATTGAAACTAATGATACTTCAAGAAATAGACATTAAACAATATGAACCGATTTAGACATTATATATCTATAATTTAGAGAGTGATTGCGATCGCACATCCATTCATAGTTCAAGTGGTTAGTATATCTGACAGACTTGTTATTAGTCTTGTATGAAATTAGATGTCCGGACTGCATATTTAATAATTGATTTCAGTAAATGTCCGAGTTGTCAACTTGTTATTAATCTTGTATGGAATTAGATATCCGGGTCACGTGTTAAATGATTGATCTCGGTAGGTTCAATAAACTTCGTTTAATAATTGATCTTAGTAGATATTCGAATCGCGCGTTTAATAATTGATTTCGACAGGTCTAACAGATTTGTTATTAACTTGTAATTGTTCCTTTCAAAGAAAAGAAGAAGAGTGATTGCAATCCAGAACTAACCAAAATCAAGTCAATTTTCCGTGTATTTAAATCTTGCTTGAATCATAAGTAATTTGGAGAACTTTAAGTGATGATAATCAATCATCTTCTTCAAATGGAACTCAAATTCTTCAAACCCTTCCACCTTAGTGGTGATATGTAGATAGTTTTCTATTCTTATTATCGGAATAGATGTCTCCCGTAATAGGAGTAGCTATCCGAATCACGAGTTTGGTTATTAATTGCGGCACATTCCGATAGATTTATATGAATCTTGTAACTATACAATTGAAAAAAAAAATTCTTGAGTATTTGAACTTTGCTTGAATCATAAGTCATATAGATGACTTTTTTTGATTTGATGATATATAAATCAATCAGCATCTCCAAATGGAATGGCTTTATTTTTTCTCTAATGAAATAAATGATGACTTTTTCAACAAAAAAATGTTACAACTTAAAGTGATTAATTAGTTCATTGAAATTCATGTAATTTTGGTTGTTTAGAAAAAAGATACTCAAAAATTGAAAATTGACTGGTTGCCAAACTTTGTCTTCAATGGATATGGATATGGTTAGAAAAAATGAAACTTTGAAAATGCTAGTGGAAGATATTGGAGTGCACGTTTAAGATCAATTTCATATAAATTGAAAAGAAACATGTGGTCTTATTAGATTTAAAAACAATTATTTTCGAGTCAACTTTTATCATTTAAGAATTTTCTTAGTATTAACGAAGTTGAGAAGATCTAATGATTAACCGTTTATAACCATATTAATAAAATTGTAGATTCGAATTACGTTTATATCTTTTAACTTCCAAATAAAAAACAATTCAATAACAAAAAGAAAAAAAAAAAATCTCTTCATATCCATGATCGTATTTTCAAGTACATTCTTATGTAATCATAAAAGATATACATATATGATTATTATTTATTCCTTAGAGTTTTGTAGTGGTATGTTGTTGTTTTAAATTAAAACTGTATTTTTTTTTTCAAAAAAATTAATTCATATAAATTAAATTAGATCTCTTTTAACATTTTTTTTTCTTCTAGAAAACAATTGTTATTAGTAAAGCAAATGTTTTATCTTGTAAACTTTGAACAAAACCTAGTAACATACCATCATGACATAATATATACAAAAAATTAAACAACATATCTCATGCATGTTGACAAAATCTAAAGTTTACAAGTTTTGTCACACTTATTTTTGTTTTAATCAAATATGTCCCCATGTTTTCATTTTTTTTAAAACCCTATGTTTAAAATAAATTAATAAAATTTTATAGGTTTTACCATTTATTCTAAAATGGCTGCTTAATAAAAATCAAAAGGATCCCACTTGTAATTTATATAGTTTAATATTAATATCAGACAAAGTTTATTGGAAAAAAAAATATTATAAAGAAACAAGCCCCTAAATTTAGATATAAATAGAAAAATAAAAGCACATTCTACTCAGAGCTCAAGTGATTAGTGAGTAGATGTCTCCCATTATAGGAGTAGATATTCAGACCGTACATTTAATGATTGATCTTAATGAATCACAATATATTATTAATCTTAGTAATTGTACCCTTAAAAAAAAAGTCATGCAAATTTTAGTACGTTCACTATTTTTTTTTTTTGGATCGGGGAAAGGTAAACAACGTGTGAGGAGACATCTCCCATCCGTTGTAATAGTACTATGAATAAAAAACTTAAAATTTATTCTCTTTAACTCTTAAGACATTAAAAACTATATGTTGAAACAATATAAATAAGTCTTTTTTATTATAGTTTTTGAATCTTCATTACGTAACAAATTAAAAATAATATATAAATAGTAGAGACAATGCAAGAGATCTAACTAAGAAGACTTTGACTTTCTCTTAAAAAAGAAAAATCTCAAACTAATGAAACTCGACGCAGAAAAGTTGTTCCAGACGTAACATATGTTCTTTGTGTGTTGAGTCTCTTCACTTAGAGAAAAGCTGTTCCCAATAAAAAAACACTTTTTCTCAATTCCTCTACAGCTTTTGCTTCTTGTCTATAAATAAAAATACCTCACCACCACCAACTTCCATTCACTACTCATGGCTCATGCACGTTCATAAAAAAAAAAAAAACCTCCATATTAAGCACTTTAATTATATTGTCATAGCTTGTTCTGCTTATTGTGAAGCAAAACAGTGAAAAGTGAAAAGCAAACCTGACCAGACGAAACCAAACCACTTGTTTAACAACATTATAGACAAGATCACAGACGAAATGGGAAGCAAAAAGAAGGTCCAAGGCACGGTTGTGCTGATGAAGAAGAACGTTTTGGACTTCAATGACTTCAATGCTTCTTTGCTTGATCGTTTTCATGAGTTGCTTGGTCAACGAGTGTCTCTGCAACTTGTTAGTGCTGTTAATGGAGATTCTGGAGGTCAGTTTGCTGATTTCTCTTTTTATTCTTTGTTTGATCAGTACTTGGTTTTGTTAGAATGCTTAATTAACTGTTGGACCCTTTTTTCTATCAGTTTAAACTTTGAGTCCGTTGATTATTGACATACTATAAGAGCTTGATTTGACTTGGAAGTTTTGGTTTAAGTCCCCCACGTTGTATTGTTTTTCTTTCTGAGTTTGTCTTGAGTATGAATATGAGTTTGGACTTAAGCCATATGGCAACTTGTTGGTTATTAGCCCTTTCCTATCAGTTTAACTTAAGATTGGTTTTTGGTTAATTACTGGGGTTTTCAATTGGGTTGTTAGATTGTTGGTTTCTGGTTAATTACGGGTTTTTAAATTGGGTTGTTAGATTATTGTTGTTCTATTAACACAGTGTATTTTTCACTCATATAATATTATTTGGTATAAGTAATCAATTAAATTTATTTTCATTACACATGGTATGATATTGTTAGAAGGCCTACCATATATTCGGCGCACTGAACTGGTAATTTTAACGTGTCACCTTAAATTGTTGTAAGTATTTCAAGTCATTAATTTGTTTTCTTTTGTTGAGTTATTATTCTCATGAAGAAACAATCTAGTTTGATAGTTTCTAATTCATGTATGACAACATAATGTTTCAATTTTCTGATATCATCAAGAAGTACAGTACTTGTTGAAAAAGAAACAAAATTAATTAGCTGACCAAACATGTTGCAATCAAACTTCTAGATTGGTGAATAAACCTGAAAATGTCTTCACTATTTCAACAGAATAAGCAAAACATTTTTGGATTGTCTGTAAGTGATTATCATAAAGCAGATTCACATTTTTGAAGATGATCTATTTGATGTAAATTGTAATGTAACTTGTTCGAATACAATGCATACATGTAATTGGTTTGTTAGCTTCTTTAGTGGTTCATGAGATTGATGTCATGATGTGTGTGTGTGCTTGTAGCAGATGGGTTGTTGCATGGAAAGGTTGGAGAACCGGCGTATTTGGAAGATTGGATTACCAGCATCACACCATTAGCAGCAGGAGAATCTGCATTCGGTGTTAATTTTGATTGGGATGAGGAGATTGGAGTTCCGGGGGCATTCATAATAAGAAACAATCATCACAGTGAATTCTACCTCAAGACTCTCACACTTGAAGATGTTCCTGGCCAAGGTCGGATACACTTTGTTTGCAACTCTTGGGTATACCCTGCCAAGCACTATAAAAACGACCGCGTGTTCTTCAGTAACCAGGCAAGTACTTAATCGTCTTTAAGGAAATAGTAACATTAATTGAATCAAAGTTGTTTTAATTTTGCCATCAAAGTTGATGTGTGAGCAAACTGGTAATGTTATGATGTTTGTGCAGACGTATCTTCCAAGTGAGACGCCTATGCCACTACGTCATTACAGAGAACAAGAACTCGTATACTTGAGAGGAGATGGAAAAGAAGGAGAGCTCCAGGAATGGGACAGAGTCTATGACTATGCTTTCTACAACGATCTGGGTAATCCTGACAAGGGTGAAAAGTATGCGCGGCCAGTTCTTGGAGGTTCTGCTGAGTATCCTTATCCTCGCAGAGGAAGAACAGGTCGACCACCAACAAAATCAGGTTAGACGTTCGAATTAGTACTGATAAATTGAAGTTTTATCACTCATTACCGGGATTGTTATTGATGATGTTGTGTTATTAAACTTCACAGATCCTAACAGCGAGAGCAATATGCCAGCCCTGATGGGCTTAAGCGTATACGTTCCAAGAGATGAGCGGTTTGGCCATTTAAAGATGTCAGATTTTCTTGCTTATGCACTGAAATCCATAGTTCAATTCATTAAACCTGCATTAGAAGCTATTGACAGCACCCCGAATGAATTTGACTCATTCGAGGATGTATTTGAACTCTTTGAAGGAGGGCTTGATCTGCCTGGCAGTTCCTTGCTTGACGATATTAGAAACAACATTCCCTTCGAAATGCTCAGGGAAATTTTCCGTACTGATGGTGAAAAGCTCTTTGAATTTCCAATGCCACAAGTGATAAAAGGTATGCATATATGTGTGTGTGTGTATATATATATATATATATATATATATATATATATATATATATATATATATATATATATATATATATCGTAGAGAGACATTAACACTTGGTAACATTTTGGAGAACTTAGTGAATATTTACGACATTCTGTGCTTTATTATAAACTTATATTCGTGTTTCGATGTTTCTATTTAATACGAGCAGAGGATAAGTATGCATGGAGAACTGATGAAGAGTTTGCGAGAGAAATGCTAGCTGGAGCAAACCCTATGATCATTTGCCGCCTTGAAGTGAGCCTCTGATGTTATGTTGTTTTTGTTTTTGATTGCCAAAGTTAATCTATACTAATAAATACAACCAAATAACTGCAGGAATTTCCTCCAACAAGCAAGCTAGATCGCGAATTATATGGTAATCAGAACAGTACAATAACCGCAGAGCACATTGAGAGTAAATTAGATGGATTGACCGCAGATGAGGTAACGTTCCCTAGATATATTTTCTCATTATATACTCTTCAGTCAAGTAGTCTTTGGATGCTTTTTTCAATTAAAATTTAGCTGAATTTTATATAATTTGGATAGGCAATCAAGAAGAACAAGCTGTTCATCTTGGATCACCATGATGCACTGATGCCATACCTGAGGAGGATTAACACTTCTACTTCCACAAAGACTTACGCGTCCAGGACTATCCTTTTCTTGAAAGATGACGGGACTTTGAAACCTCTAGCGATTGAATTGAGCTTACCACATCCTGACGGAGATCAGTTTGGCGCGGTTAGCAAATTGTACTCACCTTCTGAACATGGTGTTGAAGGCTCCATTTGGCAGCTAGCTAAAGCTTACGTGGGTGTCAATGACTCCGGGATTCATCATCTCATCAGTCACTGGTATGAATCTTGTAAAGAAATCTCTAACAGAAGACTTAGGAGCATATAAAATTTTTGTTCTTAAATTGATTATGTTCCTTTTTTTAATTTTGGTCCAGGTTGCACACTCATGCAGTGATTGAGCCGTTTGTCGTTGCAGCAAATAGGCAACTAAGTGTGCTTCATCCGATTTATAAGCTTCTACATCCACACTTTCGTGATACAATGTTCATCAATGCATTTGCTCGGGAGACCCTCATCAACGCAGGTGGACTGCTGGAAACGACAGTTTTCCCTGCAAAATATACCATGGAAATGTCATCTATTGTTTATAAAAACTGGGTATTTCCAGAGCAAGCACTCCCTGAAGATCTCAAAAAGAGGTATATAAATCTTGTATGTAGTCTAGTCTATGTGACATTCTTCATGAATAAGTTGGTATTGTCAACAAATCAAAATTCACCAAAGTTTATGTTTAAGTTGCCATTTTATATACTTGTGTAACGTTTGACATTTAAATTTGAACAAAATTTTGAGCTTAAAGTATTAGTTAATTAATGTTGTAGAAAATTGACTTGTTACTGCTTTGGTTTATACAGAGGAATTGCAGTTGAGGATCCTAACTCTCCACACGGTCTCCGCCTACTGATAGAGGACTACCCGTACGCTGTTGATGGGCTCGAAATCTGGTCAGCTATCAAAAAATGGGTTGAAGACTATTGCTTATTCTACTACAAGAGGGATGAAATGGTTCGAAAAGATGCTGAACTCCAAAGCTGGTGGAAGGAGCTCCGCGAGGAGGGTCATGGTGACAAGAAAGATGAGCCCTGGTGGCCTAAAATGCAGACACGTGAAGAGCTGATAGACTCATGCACCACCATCATTTGGGTGGCTTCTGCTCTCCACGCAGCTGTCAACTTTGGACAGTACGCTTATGCGGGCTACATCCCTAACCGTCCAACTATAAGCCGTAGATTCATGCCTGAAAAAGGAACTCAAGAATACAGTGAGCTCGAATCAGATCCTGACAAGGTTTTCTTCAGGACAATTCCTACTCTACTGCAGACAGTTCTTTTCGGTGCCCTTATGGAAATCCTGTCAAGGCACTCAACAGATGAGGTATATCTTGGACAAAGGGACACGCGAGAATGGACATTCGATCATGCACCCTTGCAAGCATTCGTGGAATTCAGAAACAGACTGGCAGCAATCGAGGAAAATATTCTAGCAATGAACAAGGACACGAAACTGAAGAACCGCGTTGGTCCAGTGAAAATACCATACACATTGCTGTATCCTACTAGTGAAGGTGGACTCACTGGCAGAGGAATTCCTAACAGTATATCAATCTAGAGATATTTATCTCTGTATTCATAGTTTTTGCTGGTTAATTAGTATCACTATCAGCAATAAACTTGCAGCTAGTATGTATAGTTTTGTTTAAAAAATATATGTTTGACAAGCATTGTTTGTACATTGAAAATGAAATAAAGAATCTCAATAAGTTTGTACACTGAAAATTTATGAATAAAATATTTCCATTGAACAATTTTTTTTATGGGAAGGAATTGTTACTATCATCAAGGGCCAGCAACTGAAGAATTGTATTGGCCCAATGGAAAAATCTTTGGTGCAGAACTCAGAAGGATGCGCATGCATCTCCCGTATCCTGCAACCTGTAATTTGTATGTTGCGACCTCATTCTGCAACCTGCAATCTAAAACCTACGTCCTTATCCCATAACCTGCAATTGCACGTTACAACCTCATCCTGCAACCTGAAATCTGCAAGCTGCAACCTCATCTTTTACCTAGATGGAATTTCTAATTCTCTGGGTTGACTTTCCTCTTTTAATAGAGTTATCAACATGTTTGTTCCTCCATTTAGCAGAACTATCTTCTCAAGTAGTTGATGTAATGTAACTAGTATTTAAAATACTCCTTTGCTATGTATTGAAATTATTGAATTTTTTTTTAATAAAAATTATCTGGGAGGTCCTTCAGTTTACAGCAAGTTTTATCATCATCAGGAATTTTTTTGTCTGGGGCCTATCAGTGTCATTTGTAGACAGCCAGACTTGAACGGAAGATAAATGGTGAAATGGCCGAGTGTGAGAAGAAGATCAGAGGCAGAGTCGTGTTGTTGAGGAAGAACTTTTTGGACTTGAATGACTTTTCTGCTTCAGCGGTTGACATTCCTGAAAACAATTACTTCTCAGCTACAAACTGTTGTTGGCATTTCCGTTATAGAAATCTTGTCAAGACACTCTACAGATGAAGTTTACATTGGACAAAGAGACACATGCCAATGGACATTGGATCAAGAACCGTTGCAGGCATTAGAGGAGTTAGGAAACAAACTGGCGAAGATTGAGGAAAATATCTTAGCAATGAACAAGGACACGAAACTGAAGAACCGCGTTGGTCCGGTGAAGATACCATACACGTTGCTGTGTCCTACAAGTGAAGGTGGACTCACTGGCAGAGGAATTCCCATCAGTGTTTCAATCTAGACACATTCTCTCGTCATAGTTGTTGTTGTAGGTTGATTACTGTATTTCTTTTGTGTGACAGTAAAAAGAATAATGTGTATTGTAGTTAGAATATTTGATCTTGTTCAAGCATATATATGCATGCCCTTTTTAATTAATAGCATGATTATGGTGAAAATTCTCATTCTTGTCTTTTTCACTATACATTTTTTTCCCATTTACAAAAGGTACTCTTAATGCGTAGTGTTGGCTGTAATGGTGATTCTGCTAGTGGGTTCTCTGTTTTATTGGTTGTATTCATTCTTTTCTGTTCAAAATTTAGTAGTTTACAATTTGTTTGAATAAAGATATATTATATATTCTTTAAATAAAATATTTAGATAAATTTCGTTACAAACTTGCCATTTGCTTAGTCACATAAAAAATGAGTAAATTACGTGTCCTAATATGCGTATTTAGCAACATGTAGGCTTTTGATAAAGTTTATTAAAAATTTAGAGAGATTTTTTTGACAATTTTTAGAAGGGGTTTTGAGTTTTGACCAATTTTTGAAAAAATCAATGAAGGGTGACTATTTCAATTAAACTTCCAAGAAATGGCGTGTGGTAAACTTTTAAGTTATGGAAAAAGATTATTACTATGATCAAGGCAGGAACTGAAGAATTTGTATTGGTCCAATGGAAAAATCTTGGGTGCAGAGGGAATGCATATTGCGAAAGGTGCCACGTTTTATGAAATTTATCTTGTGCTATGATCGTAACGGAGGGTACATGTCATCATACACTTTGCTGCTATCCTACAAGCTGGATTCACTGGCAAAGGAATTCCCAACAGTTTTTTCAACCTAGAGCCTTGCTTTTTTAGCTAATTACTATAATTTGTCATGCTTTGGATGATAATGTGCTTATCTGAAAATAAATACATATTTTAATTGTTTTTAAGTTCAAAATTTAGTCTAAGAAGTTAGAGAATCAATCGGTCAAACAAGTCTTAAATGAAGTATTTTTTCAATAAAGTGTTTATTGTTTTCAATAAATCTTTAGGTGTCTGTCAAAAATTTTTTTTCGTTCTGTTTTTAAGAGCCATTAGTGTTTTCCTTTTTTCCCATGTCTATTAATTATATTCAAAGAGTCTATTCAATCCTCTCTCTCTCTCTCTATATATATATATATCTGATATTAAACCACCATCCTCAGCTATTAAAATCAGCCTGGAATCTTCAACAATCAAAACCCCAAAATTCTGTTCTGCATCACAGTACAGTACAGTTCAACAATAAAGGTTTGTCTAGCTAGGTTGGGACACTGAACATGCTCTAGCATCTATCTATTTTCTTTAAATTTTTACTGTATAAGACAATGATTTACGTTGGTCAGACCTGTATTTCTCCATGTGTACCCTAGCCTTGTCATGAGGTGTTTTTTAAGGGTAAAACCGTGAGACCTACGGTCAAAACGGATAATACTCATGAGGTTATATGACGTACGCATGGGCGAAATTCAGGTGTTAATGTATGTAAATGCCAACAAAAGAGCAGTTTGTGCAGTGGAAGATTATGATGGAAATTCTTATTTCTTGTGGTGACATGCAGTACTAATCATATTTCCATTGTTTTCCTTCTCATTTCTCTGGTCTCAAATTCAACAGAGAATCAGAAAGCAAAGAGATTATATATGGGACTGCTGTCTAACGGGATTGATAGAGAGGAGCTGAAGCCTGGAGATCACATCTACTCTTGGCGGCAGGCCTTCATTTATGCTCATCATGGGATATATGTCGGCCAGGGAAAGGTGATACATTTCACTCAGGGACCTGCAGGCCAGGATAACAATGGTGTTTTCATCATAAGCTCGTCGTCTCCTCCTCAATTTTTAGATGATCATCCATGCCCCCGATGTGGCGGTGGTGACACCTCGAGACTCAACGGTGCTGCTGTCGTTTTGTCTTGCATTGACTGTTTCGTATCAGGTGGCGTTGACCTCAACCTCTTTGAGTACGGAGTCTCACAGTCGTACTTCCTTGCAAAAGTGAGAGGAGGGACTTGCACCCTCGCCACTTCTGACCCACCAGAAGACGTCCTCCACCGTGCCAATGTCCTACTCGAGAATGGGTTTGGTTTCTATGATGTGTTTATTAGAGTAATAAATATATGTATTATTCATGTATTACTATTTATGTAATTAATTAGTTTTGCAAGGTTAGTTTAGTCTTTTTATTAGTTTGTATATATATTTTTCTTTCTTGTAACCTAACACTATTCTTCAATGCAAGGAAACCCTAATAGTTTTCTCTCTCAAATCTCTCTCATTTGTTTTTCATTTCTTTAGATTGTTCACAGTGTTCAAGAACAACTGCGAGGACTTTGCAATCTATTGCAAAACTGGCTTACTAGTGATCCCTACTACCTCCAGAGCCGGCCAGAGCGGCCAGGCGGCATCCTTGGGGGCAGCAGCTATGGGTATCATTTCTTCTGTTGCATGCTTGGCTACCAGGTTTAGAGGCCTGGCTGCTGTGAGCAGTGGTGTGTATTATTGTCTCAGCAGACTGGCTTCTGATATTGGAGTGCGATCTGATGTTGCTAGAGTCGCGGTTGAGAGGCTTGTTGCTCATCATACCTCCGCATCAGTTTGGGATTGAGAGCAGTCTTTTTCGTGGTAGTTGCTATACCGTGAACTGTTAGATGCACTTGCTTTTGTATAATTCGTGGCTCACTATTAAGTAATTGACATTAAAAAACCAATTAGGTGAAGAGAGAGACTCTGAGATTGAGTTGCTGTCAATGAAGTGTTAGTCTTAATGGAAGAGATCCAAAATAATAGAGGACAAAAGGGCTACAAGCTTACTTTTAATATTATTATTCATCTTTTGTCCAAATGAATTTTTTTATTTTATTTGACTTGGAGACAAGAATTTAAATTCTGGAACGCAACTTTTATGTTAGAGACTAATGTTTACAATAATATCATAGATAAAAACTATATGTTTTTATAT
Source organism: Xanthoceras sorbifolium (assembly GCA_003430845.1). Classification (NCBI taxonomy): domain Eukaryota; kingdom Viridiplantae; phylum Streptophyta; class Magnoliopsida; order Sapindales; family Sapindaceae; genus Xanthoceras; species Xanthoceras sorbifolium. The sequence goes on from CM010616.1 coordinate 34,378,962, forward strand.
ATTGTGATAGAAAAAGAGAAAAATGTTAATAATTGTAGCTTTTTTTACATAAATTTTCATTTGAAAAATGACAAAAAAAATAAAAAATCATAGTATTAAATGTTCATTAAAAGGGTCTTTCAGATATCTTAAATAATTACATGAGTGTTAATTTACTAAATATAAAAATAAATGTGCTTTAAATTGTTCTATTAATAACCAAGAAAAAAAAATGCTTGCTTAAACGAAAAATTCAGCAATTAATATTTCAATAAATTCCACTTAAAGCTCTCTTGATTATTAATTTAATTCCATGAATCTTAAACTTCAATTTAATTAATATAAATTTGTTGTGTCCTTAATTAATAAAATATCCATTTTAATATACATTTTTTTTTGTAACAGTTATTATTTAATTGAAAATTAAACATCACTGTTATTGTTTTTCATCTTTCTCTTATATATATATATATATTTCTCCACCTACAAGATCTATATTGAGTACCTCTCTCTTTTCCCAGGTCTGATTTAATTTCTCTTACTCTGATACGTTTTTATTTAATTTTTATTATATAACTTTGTTTATTTTAATTTCTAGGCTATATATATTTAATGATTTATGAGTATATATATAAAAGTTGTAGCAATTAATTCTAATATGAAAAAATCTAACTTTGTTAATGGAGCATGTCACGTATATTACATTACATGCAGGTAAAAAGAGTCGAAAATGGAGGTTCGAGTTATATCAAAGAACTTGATAAAGCCATCTGTTCCGACACCGAATCACCTTAAAACGTTGAAATTATCGTTCATCGATCAGCTTGCTCCTGCGGCCTTTGGATCCTTCATCTTCTACTACCCTTGTAACGGGGATTTGACGATTTCGGATAAAGAAGCGAGGCTCGAGAGATTGGAGAAATCATTGTCAGACACACTGACGCTTTTTTACCCGTTAGCGGGGAGATATATAGAGGATGGAGACTCCATTGATTGTAATGACGAAGGAGCTGAGTATTTGGAGGCTCGAGTTGACGGCCAACTTGCTCGATTTCTCGAGCAAAACTGCGATGATCAGCAGTTGAATCGTTTGATTCCATTTGAAAATGAGGTGGTTGCATTTTCTCAAATGGTTCTTGCAGTCCAAGTTAACATGTTTGATTGTGGTGGGTTGGCAATTGGTGTTTGCTTGTCACACAAGGTAGCTGATGGGTTTGTCATATTTTCTTTCATTGGAGGATGGGCTAGGGCTTGTAAAGTCGGTTTAGACGAAGTGGTTTGCCCTAGTTTTGACATGGGAATTCTTTTGCCTGCAAAAGACACCGACAAGTTCAATATTCCAGTCCCGGAAGATGATGGAGCGAAGATGGTTACTAAGAGGTTCGTTTTCAACGAAGGTATTATATCGAAACTCAAAGCCAAGGTCACGGCCGGTGGTTCAGCCGTGAAACGCCATCCTTCGCGGGTGGAGTTGGTGACGGCGCTTATATGGAAGGCTAGAATACGTGTTGCTCAAGCAAAACACGGGCACTCGAGACCTTCCTTATTAACCCTAGCATACAATTTCCGCGGGAAAACAGCCATTGAAATACCAAAGAACGCTTTTGGAAACTTATTCAAATTGGTTATAGCTAGGTATGAACCAACCGAGACCAGGTTCGAGTTTCCCGAATTGGTAGGTTTGCTCGGGGACGCGATCCGCAGAACAACCCTGGAGTGTTCAGAAACAGAAAGTCCAGATGATCTGTTCTCGTCCGCGATCAACTCCATGAGAGAAATACACGAATCTCTAGCGAAAATGGAGGCGGATATATGTGTTTTCACGAGCGTTTGTAGGTTTCCGTACTACGAAATTGATTTTGGTTGGGGAAAACCTGCATGGGTGAGCAGTGTACACAAGCCGTCTGATATAGTTCTCATGATGGACACTAAATGTGGTACCGGAGTTGAAGCTTGGGCGAGTTTGGAAGAAAAGGACATGCTATTATTCCAACAAGATCATGATATCATGTCCTTCACTTCCAAGCTTTGAGACAAATGTACTGGCTCATCGTCGTAGATATGAAAATTTAACATGCGTGCGGATCTCGAACCTAATAAATTTTTACCGTACATATCTATCTATATGTCAAAATTCTTATTTTACACATGAGTAATTTCAATAAATCAATTAAAATATAAATTATTGATTAAGTAAAAGGGATTTTTTTTATAAAATTTTTGTTTATACTCTCCGGTTCAAGTTTGCCGATGTGACAAATCACGTCAACTTAAGTTATATGATGTGACCTATCATGCTAATTTGTATCAGCCGACTTAACCAAAAATTCAGATTCAATATTTATCTTGACTTCAAATACTTTTAGATAATACATTCATTTAATAAAAATAAAAATGAAAAAAATAAAAATAATAAATTCGAGCCATTGATTATAAATAACACTGGATATATTAAGGTTGGTTAAAAATCAGCACAGGAGAGATACTTAATTCCTTGACGAGTATCTCGAGTTAAGCCTACCTCAATTCTCCCATGAATAGCTTGAACCGGCCCATTAAAAGCCCATAATTACAACTAGCAAATCCGTGAATTCTCCCATATTAGCTTGAACCGGCCCATTTTAAAGCCCATAATTTTAGATGGGCAAATCCGTGAATTCAGTGAAAGCTAAGGACAGAAATGTAAACTCAACCAGAGTACAGGAGAAGTTACTGACTTCTTCTTCTTCGTCGTATAAAAGAACCCCTGAAATGTGGCGCCAACAAATTCAAAGCTTTCACTCTCGAAAATAAATTAACTTCTTCATCTTCTTCACAAATTAATGACGGAATTTTCGTAAATAAAGTGAAAAAATAATGGCCGATTCGCAGCCGGACTCGAAGATCTTCAGCGTCCGGATCGTCTCGATCGATCACTACATGGCGCCGCCGATTCCTGGCTACGATTTTTGTTACAGTAGTTTTCAAGGTACCAATCCGTTGCAATACGACCTCGTTTTGTTTTAGTTTTGTTAAATTAAAAACTGAAACTTGAGTTGGTTTCAGTTACCAGGATTATATTTATTTTATTTTAGCACAAATTATTGGTTTAAATAAGTCAAAATAATGGTAATACGATATTTGAATATCAGAAACATAATTTCTTCTATAAGATTTTGGTTATTTCGAACCCAGAACCTGTTAACTTGGTTTGCTTGTGTTTTAATTTTTTTTTCTTTCTATTGAATTTTTTTTTTGCTTGAATATTAGTCATTTTAAGTTAATATAATGGTAATCGGATATTCAAATCTCAAAAAACATCATTTAGTCTCCAAAATGATAGATTTTTTTGGTTACTTATCGAAGTAAATCTATTCTATTTTATTTTTTAAGTTTTTTACTTTGAATTTTTTTTTTCTGGTTTATTAGTTTTGAATAAGTTAAAGTCATGTTAAGGCAATTTTTAAGCATCAGATAGCATCATTTAAGCTATCCAAACTGGGTTCAGTTAGAACCCAGCCTCTGTTTTCGTTTTCCCTTTTTTTTTCCTTTTCGAATCTTAGTTTAAATAAATTAACAAAATATTATTTATGAGATTATCAATTAAGTTGCAAAACTGTAGTAATTGTCATAAAATTTTGATAACACATTTGATCAAATATAATAAGTTCATCACCCGCTATACATACATCAAGACATCTAAATAATGTACGAGTAAAAACATATCTTAATATCGATATTTAATGTATGGTCTCATATAATCTTCAATTTTTTTTTTTTTTTACATTGCCTAGGTACGTAACAAGAGTTGATTATATAACTTTTTAAAGTAAGTTTTGGTTGATAATATGGCTTTAAAAGACATGGAATCATTTTTCTTTCCCAAAATAGTTACTAACGACTGTTGGAAGAGAAAATAACACGAAATTAAAAGACTGCAGTCAACATGCTGACTAATGTGTCTTGTTTTTAAATTTAATATTGAATTACTATATATTTTTAATTATGAAGGTGACAAGGTACACGAGGTTCCGATTATAAGGGTTTATGGTTCAACACCTGCTGGCCAGAAGACTTGCTTGCACGTTCATCGAGTAAGATTGTAAATATTTTATTAGAATAATGTTGCTTACTACAAATTTTGTAGCTACTTTAAGATTTGGATTGTTTTGTTAATTGATTATTTTTCACAGCAAAATGTGTTCCAATTCTTTTCAGGTCCTATAATAGTCTAAAATTTGAAGCTTTTACCTTTAGCCTTTAAGTTATATCCTCTGTTCATTTAGAACTATAAAGCGCAAAGACATAAAATGCTTGTTATATAAATTAACTAGCTGAATGTGACAAATGGTTTGTTTATTCAAATTTCATAGTTTTTTTCCTGTTTAATCTAGATTCTAGAGGGGTGGCATTGTCAATTGATTTCCTTTTTATTATATTGTTGTTTTGGATAAAATGTTTGCGGCTGTCTTTTGTAGGCTTTACCCTATTTATATGTCCCATGTGCTGATATACCACTTCAACCAAATCAAGAAGGTATAAAATATGTTTCGGACTACACTTCACTCTGAATTGTGCTTTAATATCCAATTTTCATGTTATGATGGATGGGTGATGCTTGAAACTACAAACTTTTTCCTTGTTGATTTGGGCAGATGATGCATACACACACATTGTATCTGTAGCTTTGGAGAAAGCCCTGAAAGTATGCTACATATCTTTACTTTAAATATTTTCTTTGTGGCTATACTTTAGGTGTAGGTTATCAATGTGTTTTGGTTTGAACTCACAGCTTAAGGGTAAGACTGGTTCAAAGCAACAGCACGTGCATGGCTGCAGCCTTGTACAAGGAAAGAGATTTTATGGTTACCATTCATCAGAGGAGCTATTTGTCAAGATATACCTGTATCCAAAAATTAATTTGTGCCATAGTTTTTCTGTCTTTGATGCATTTCTGGAATTATGCTAATAAACACCTTGACAAAAGCTAAGCTATTATCCTCATGATATCCCTCGCGCTGCTGATTTTCTCCTGGTACAATTCTTGAACTTTTTGTTGGTATTCAGATATTACTGCAATACATTTTCTTTTTGAAAATTTTGTTCTGGGGTTGTACTCTGATGTGACCTTTTTGCTGGCATAGCTTTTGTTCCTTTCGTTTCTATGTTTTTTCATTTGTTGATAAACATTTTTATAATGATCTTCATGTATGATTAAACTGTATGACATACATCCTCGTCATAACATCCTGAATTTCACCTTTTGACATCAATATGATGTATACTGTAGAAGATCTTTCTTTATGAACCAGATTGTTGTCATTTTGTTGAAGCCATTACAGTTACAAGTAGTCTTTTGCTGTTTATGACTTTTACAAACCGTTCATCATAGAAAATTTTCAACATGCTAGCATATAGTCTCTGTGGTTAGGTGCTGAGTGTCTAAATGATTGGTATGTTGAGTTTTTTGGTATATATGAGGAACTCTGAGTTGTAGTACTCAAAATTGGTTGTGTATGATTGGTTCCACTTAACTGTTGATCTTAAAATTGGTTATCTGTTATTTATATACACACATATTTCCATTTGATAGATGCTATATACAAATTTTCCTTTCAAATGTGGTAACACTCTTGTTTTTCAGGGAGGTGCTGTTCTTGATAAGAGTTTGCAGCCCCATGAATCACATATCCCCTTTATTCTTCAGTTTATGGTAAGTACTTTGTCATCTGAAATACTGATCCTAGATTTTCTTTCATGGTAGCCACATTGGACTTCTAATCAATTTGTTTAATTTTCTTTCATGGTAGTCACATTAGACAGCTAATCAATTTGTATTGTTTCTTATGTTGAAAGTGATAGTTTCAAATACGTTAGGGACCAAATTGATAATCACCCAAGGATCTACATTTTCTTTTAGTGTAAGAATTAAATATGGTATTGTGATTTTCATATTAATTTTAATCAATATTACTCCAGTATCGTAATAATAATTAACTTTTCTATTATCTAATTGATTCCTCTTATTTTGTTGCTAAACATCTCTTTCCTGTCCAGCAAGTAGTATAAAACTAGAAATAGTTGAATGACTCTTGATACTTCTTGACTAAGTATATCATCAGGTGTTATTCTTAGAATGCTGCTAAATTTGCTGAGTCAATTCCTTTTTAGATCCAGCAAAGTGGATTCCTGAGAAATTTAAGAAATGATGCTATAGTACTTTGCATAAATGTGCTGTTTAACACAGTTGCTTCACAAAGTGTAGACAAGGGAAAAAGATTTCTAACTGTGCGTTTATAAAGTTTGCTGCAGTTACAAGCTGATCATAATTTTTTTAGTTGCAGAAAATTTGGTTACATACCTTTGATTTTGTTCTTGCGTAGTTTCTTGTCATAGTTCCATTCCATCTCATCTGATAACTTATTTAGGACATCTTAGGATGTTCATATCTTTTGAATTTCACCACTGCTCTTCATATTATAGTTTATGCAGAAACCAGCTTCATGATTTAGCTATTGTAAAAAAAGTAGTCTGCATGACATGTTTTAGGGGACATTTTAGGTTTTAATTATAGGAGATCTCTCTAAACTGAACGTTTGCTATTATTTATGGTGACGGCATTGGTTTGATGAATCTTAACAAGATTATGCTTGTGGATCCTCTTATGCTTCATAGAGTACAACTGAGTCTCACTGTTTCAGTTAGTCAGATCAGATTTTCTTCATTCGTGTTATATTTCTGTAATCCAGAAGGTTTTCTTTGCAGGTTGACTATAACTTGTATGGGATGGGTCATTTGCATCTATCGAAGGTTAAGTTCCGTCATCCAGTACCGGATGTTTTCTCCACACGGAAATTTAATCACAATATTCAACATGGGAAGGAGTTGGATAAGTTGCCTTGGAATTCTGCTGATTTTCAGGTCACCTTTTTCTTTTTCTCTATGCTAGATGCTTTTGCGGTAGCTATAAACATATCTTAAATTCTTACCATCTTTACATAACTTTGTTGATGTTATCAAAAAATTTTCATTAGGCAGATTCAGTTGGAAGTGAGTCTTTAGGTTCTCCATTCTGGGTATCGTCCACAATTCCAGGTGATTGGATGTGGCAACTTTCCAGCCAATTTGATGGGTTATCAGATCAAAACATTAAACGTCAAAGTGTTTGCGAGCTTGAGGGAGATGCTATGGTGGAAGGTTTGTATGGCATCCCAATTTAATTGCACAGATTTTTGAGCTTTTTTGATGATATGTTGGTGAGTGTATTCATTGCTTGTGTTTTTGCAGACATCCTTAATCAGCAATTTAAAATGTATACATCCCTCTCGCAAGCCCCTGCTGATGTAAAAATGGTCCAGTCACTTATTCCGATTTGGGAGGTTTGCTCTTTTTCCATCTGGAAGCTTTCTCACGTATAATACATTTGTATCTTTTATTCTTTGCTGTTCCATTTGTGAAATTTACCTTTAATGTTACAGGAAGAGTATGAAAGGACTGGGATGCATGACAAAGCTATGCCTCTTGATCCTGGCAAACCACTTCCACAAGATGTTCTGAACACTCTCTCGCTTGGTCTCAAATTTGAGAATGTACTTGCTGAATTGTGTCACAAAGGAGAAGAAACTATATCTTCATTTAAGAATGATGTAAAAGTTCTGAAGTCAATTATAGATCCGGAGCATTTAAGTTGCGTGGAAGGGAAAAATATTATAGCATCTTTATCACCACAAGGTTTAGAACGTCGAGAGGAAATTGGTACAACACCCTCCCAAGGGAAGGATGCATGTCCTCAATCTGAAATGGTACGAACATTAAATGCTAAGGTAGTTTTTCATTAAGTATGTGTTGACTGTGATTTTGGGATGTGATAAAGTCAAAAGGGTCAACTACGACACTAGGACGAAATCGTAGCGAAAGAGTCTATGATATAAAATAAAAGATTGTTTTAAAGTGGTGCGGATCTTTCGGGCATTAACAGAGCTTCTCGGCGACTTGAGAGGTTTGTAATGCCTTATGAATTATTCCTAGATCGTCACCTGAGATCAAAAGCAAATGTCGTAAGGAGTGCTGGATTTTAGCTGGCGTTTAAGCTCCGACGGCCAAGTCAGTATTTGTAAATGGGATTGAGTTTTCTATAAATGAGATTACAGAGTTTCGATTCCAAGAGATTGCATACATTTATCCATCGTTTGATCTCTATTTATAGAGGTTCTTCTTTAGGGCCCATCTATCTGAAAGGTTGATGTCATTGTGGGATGGCTTGCCTAGAGTTATCATTACCTCACTCATCCTTTCTGCCTCGAGTTCCCTGTTTTCTCGGCGAGTGAATTGAGGGATGTGACAGTTCTTTCAGTCGTTAGGTGGCCCGAGGGATATCACATTAAATGCAATGTACTGGTATATTAGTTATGATAGCACAAGTAATAAGTGTTGTCAAATACATTAAATATAGATCAGACTCATAATTTAATATTCTTTATAGCTGATAGAGTGGTTAATAAATGCTTACTGACGCATTTATTATTGATGGGCAACTCTCTGAGACAGACCGATGTAGCCGAGAGTTCTCTCGGCTTATATAAGAGAGGACATGTCTGCAATGTTCATCGATCTCAGCGACAAAGGTTCAAGCCGTGGTTTTATATGGAGAGGCTCCATGCCATGGCTTTTGTTCAGTTTTAAGTTGACCTAGCGGTTCCTCCGAGAAAACACCCACAACAATATGTTATCTGGTTGTTGGTGAATTTTCATTAAGATTGGCTCACAACTTTTGAGCATTTCCGTATGTGACTGATGGGTTTTTGTTATTGGCTAGTTTAAAAGGTCAAAAGCCACAGTTCAATGCATTAAATTCCTTGTGTATTTTAGTTCATGTTTCCTCGCCTGTATTCATTTAGATTGATATGTTACAGCTCCATTGTTCTCTTCTAACCTTCTGTTTGTTTGTCTAGTTATATAATTTTGTAACGTGCACTGCAGATATAACTTCCCTAAGCAATTTGCAACCAGTATGAGTGATTTGTTGATGTCGTTTTGGTTTTTTTTTTTTTTGTTTTTGCCCTTCTTTTCTCCCTCCCTTTTGTGATCTTTTATTCTCTTTTAGTTTTCCTGTCTATTCTTTGTGTACTGTGAAATCAATTCTTTTGCTTTGCTTTTTCCTCTTTCGCAAAAGAATTGACAATAAGCATATTATTTCTGTGTGCGGTATTTGCAGCTGAAGTTGTGTAGTAACTGTCAGTGTTATGTAATTGTTAGGCTCTGAATGTATCCATATGTGAAATGCCAGATAAGACACTGGAATAGCCAACTGTATTTGCTGTATGCACTGTTGGGGACTTATGTTCTGAATTCATATTCTTCAGGCTACAGAGATCGAGGCACTGGGGCTCTTAAAGTGGCTTGCAACTTCGCAGGCTGCTGAAGATTTAAATTCTGATGATGAACTTCTTCGTGAGACCATTCTGAGTCCCTTGTTGCCTGAAACAACAATTGATAAAGTTCTGGAGAAAGCTAATATGGATTATGAAAGGGAATCTCAAAAAGAGTGTCAGGACATTCTCGATTCAATTGAGGACATAATCAGCTTTGATGATTTGGAAGAAAGAGCTTCTCGTTCTGTTGATCCCAGTAATCGTCCTCAGACTTCATCAGAGAAAAAGATACCGCAAGTAGATGGTTCCAGTGATGATCTGTATGTATGTTCTGTTGAATCAGCTGAAAATTCATCTAAAATAGAAATGAATACTGAATCCAAAAGGTCTTCAGAACACCAGATACCACAGGATACTGGCCCAAGCTTTTCTAGCAAGCAACAAAAGAAAAAAAAGTTATGGGGCTCTTTACCTTTTTCAGTGGCCCGCAAGGTGAATGATGACTTAGAAACTGTCAGTGACATATCAGAATGTGTTGATGAAGGTAAAGACCGTAGAGGTACGAATTTCTCGGCTAGGAGTGAGTTGGCAAAACATTCAAACGTTTCATTGAAAAATGAAGACGCAGATGCTTGTGACACAACTACGCTGACTGGATGCTCTGTGCGAGACTTGATGAGAAAAAAGCGGTGCTACCGAGTTGAGCCACATGAAAGTGGGTCTCTTGGGGTGAAAAAACTTCTGTTGATAGGGGAACAGAAAGAAGAAATCACTCTCAGCCCAAAACAATTAGATTTTAACTCATTGCAAGACTATGAGCAGGACAAATGGCCTCTTGAGTCTTCAAACCATAGGCCATCACGACCCCCTGTGTCTAGTACTGATAGCCCATTGCAAGTTAGTAGAGGTCTCTCTTCAGTGCTTATTCGTAAAAGGAAAGTACAACGATCTTTTGACACCGATAAGGAAGGTTCTGCAGTTCTTGTGGGCGATCTTGAAGCTGATATTAATAAGGAGTCTAAGGAGTCTGAAGTGGGTGCAACTTCCTCAGAAGACATAAATTGTAATGTATATGCTTCCAAGTCTGATTCGTTGTTGGATGTTCAGTTGTCAAAACTGGATACTGAGGTCAAGCCTGTCAGTGATGAGAGATTGCAACAAACAAGTCCTCCTATTGAGTGTGATCTGTTTGCTTTAGATGGTTCTGATTCTGTTGATAAATATGGCAATGAGAGAAGAATTTCCACAGGAAGGGCTTATGCCATTTCGGAAAAGAAACTTGTGGGCACAGAGATAACAAATGACACAACTGTTTTGCAGAATGAGAAATTCGTTGGTCAAGAACAGGCACAAGATAGTGGGGTTTGCGGTTTTGGCTGCTCAGGATCCAAAAGTTTCAATGTGGAAGGGAAAACTGTGGACTTAATTGGCATGACTTTCTGCAGGAAACCCCCCACACCAGACTTCAAAGATGGAATATTTGAAAATGCTTCCTGTTCACCTACAATACCTGATCACACTTATCTTGTTGACGGGAAAAATCATGAAGGAATATCAGGTTACATATACCATTTCCTTGAAACTTTTACTTGTTCTTAGTAAAGGGGCTGGGACATGTATTTTAGATTGCACAGTTTAAATTAAATTTAATATCAGAGCAGAGAAGATCAAGGAAATAATTGGGGTGGGGAATGGACATAAACTGGAGTTGGATAGACGATCTTTGGTGGTCTTTAGAATGCCAACAGCTTCTACTACTGTTGCTTGTATCGGTCAGGATTTAAGTGCATTTCTAAGCAATTTGGTGTATACGATGTAATTATAGAAGTGACCTTTGATAATGCTTCAGTCAAAACTTTAAAAGTCGAAATTGCTTAGACCTAGGCAAGATAATTTGTACCCAAAAAAAAAAAAAAAAAAAGATGATAGAGCTGCTACATGCTTTTAGTCTCTACAGTTTCAGAAATTGTAACATAATTGTCTCTGATTCATGTGATTCTTTACTGATTTTGTGCTTTGCATCCAACATGATTTTAGCGTAAACAAATTTACTTTCTGACAGAATTTGTGCCTCTGCTTTGGTCTTTTTTTCACCTATTGATCTTGGCTTATCTAATGTAGTAGTTTCCAGTATGAGATTATTGCTGATGAACTTGTTATTATTTCTTTTACCTTTCAAAGGAAGAGCTTTGGATAATGTTATCCCATATTTTGAGCGAGATTGCCCAGAAGAGAAGGAATTTCAGAGCAAGTGGCTAAAAAATAGCGACTGTAAATCTCATCAACAAGTCATCATGGGTGTCCCTACTCAGTATTTAAATGATGGATCTTGCTTGTACATGCTGACACCTGCATTTTCACCCCCATCTGTGGATTGTGTAAATAGATGGTTATTGTGTGATGAAGGTATATTCTGGTTTTGTGCATAGAACTAATTAGCAACTTATTTGAATATGCATGTTAATTTTCTGCAGTGAATTTTAGGTGCTGGAGAGATAAATAAATCATCAGTGGAGCCTTCTTCTCCACAAGGTACGTTTTTAATGCTTTAAGAAAACCTATCCTTAGAGCTCAAACTTTTTGCTGGCTCTTGTGATAATCTGATTTTTTCACAAGGGTTTTTGCATGATTACTGTAACAAGCCTTTGGCCGTATCAGGTTCTAATGCAATGCCGGTGTTGGAAGAATTGCATGTAGAAACTGATGGAATGGTCAATACAGAATCAAATTCTGATTCGAAAGAGGCGACAACAATGTTGCACAGTGAAGGCTGTGTTGTAGAAAAAAATGCATGCACCGATTGTTTACAAGATATTTCCCAAATATCGGGCCCGGATGGGAGATCAAGGCCCACTCCTCTAAGTCAAATTGGGTTTAGGGATCCCGCCAGTCTTGGTGCTGGAGAACAACTTACGTTGTTAAGTATAGAGGTAATGGTACCATATTGGGACAACATTGTACACTCATGTCACAACACAAGTTGTCTGCTTTATCAAGAATATATCCTTTTGTCGTGTTGCAGCAACTGATTGTCTGATTGTTCAGCTATTTGATTACTAAACCGTTTCTTCCACTTATCTTTATTATTATTTATAACAAAGAATGTTGCTCCACTTGTGCTTGTTTTTATATTTTAGATTATTTATCTTGCGAGTAATTTCAAATTTTGTATCTTGGACTTTTTTTCTTTCTTTCTTTATTTCTTTAATTTTCTCTGACTATCTAGCACGCATGGTTTCTTTCTTGTTTTCATTGATATTTATGTTTCCATCAGTCTTCATGGTCTTGGCATGTATGTTTAAGTTTGGCAGCTTAAATACTTACTGACAACTGCTAGTACTACCTAGTATTGTGGTTAGAAAATATGTTATTGATGAATTTAGTGCAATACTTGCTGACAGGTCCAAGCAGAATCTAGAGGCGATCTCAGGCCGAATCCTCAATATGATGCTATCAATGTAGTAGCTCTTGCATTTCAAAATGATGATGAGTCCGTATTTGAAGTTTATGTGCTTTTGCATAGTAATATTGAATCTTTTCAAAGGTATGGTAAATCAATTCTCGTATTGACATTTGATGTGATTCCTCTTTTCTTTGATGGTTTTATACAATGAGTATGATTTCATATATTTAACATACTTTGGGCTCTTTTTTTTCTATATATGATAAAATGAAAAAATGAACTTTGTTAATATGATGATTTTAAGAGAAACTGAAGTTATCAATCATAAGGTTTTTCTACTGCTGGAATAACAGGAAACAGTATCAAGACAATCTGCTCGGGTTTAGGAGGTTACATTGTCTTCTGACTATTGCTTCAGTAGTGGAAAAGCTACTCATCATTTGTTTTCTTTTTCTGTTATTTTTTTTCCCCTCTACGAAATAAAATTGTCCCCATCAATAGAAGAGGATAAAAAGCCATTGCCAATCCTAAACAATGATTCAAACATTGAGAACTATGTGTCCATCTTTAATTTCTTCTTGTTCTTTTTTTTTAATTTTGATAGGAAACCAGAATAAAAAGATTTATTAACACAAAAAATGTGAACAAGCAGTCCACAAGCTACTGAAAAAGAGTTATATGGACAATTAACACTCTTCACAAAAGACTATACAAACAAAGTCTGGTCTCAAAACCAGTATCAAATACCAAACAACAGGCCCCCAAAAACCTGATCCCAATTTTCTTCATGTTCTTGCTTTGATCCCATATCTTTTGAGATCTCTTTATTGGTTGAATTTATCGAGGGCACATTTTTTACAATTATTTTGACATTTGATATGGAAACACGAGTGCATGTGTTTTTTTTAATATGTGAAGCATTCATTAACTAGATGAAGTATGTTTGCCGTACTATCAGGATTCATGCCTTAAACATTGTCATATGCTTCTTATTTCTGTGTCTGTTAGATAATTAATTTTTGTCCTCTTAGCTTTTCATTCTCATTAAATTAATATGCAGGAGTCTTGATGGAGTTCCTGACTGCAAGGTGTTTGTATTCTCTGAGGAGAAATACTTATTTGGCCACTTCATCAAGATTTTATTATCATTTGATCCTGATATCTTAATGGGGTGGGACATACAAGGTGGTTCTCTTGGTTTCTTGGCTGAAAGGGCTGCACATCTTGGTATAGGCTTACTTAATGACATTTCTCGGATACCATCAGAAACTAAGATAGCTGCTGCAGGTTTAGAAACTTCTGAGAGGGGAATTCCAGATAATCTACAACCCGAATCTGTAATAACTGATTCTGTAGTAGTTGAAAATGCTATAATTGAAGATGAATGGGGCCGAACTCATGCCAGTGGTGTCCATGTTGGTGGTAGAATTGTCCTCAATGTATGGCGACTAATGCGTGGTGAAGTTAAGCTTAATATGTACACAATTGAAGCTGTAGCAGAAGCTGTTTTGAGGCGAAAAACTCCATCAATTCCTTATAAAGTACTGACAAAATGGTTTTCTGGTGGTCCTGGACGAGCAAGGTATCGATGCATTGATTATGTACTGGGGAGAGCAAAATTGAACCTTGAGATTATGAATCAACTTGATATGGTACGATAACAAAGATTTTAAATCTTGTAATGGACATATGCTCTTTATGTAAAGCCTTAATCGCTTTAATTTTTCTTTTCCTTTGTTTTTATTGTTATTATTATTAATATGTTCATTATAAAGCATATATGTACTTCCTGGGTCCAGGGAAGGGAGACCTGGGACACAACACAATGATTTTAGCGCATCATAGAGTTCTGTTAGTTAAGAAAGGACACAATTCTGATAATCCTGTTGGATAGAGAAGTATGTATGATGTTTGAAACTCCAGTCATAATGCAAAATGCATCTAGCTACATGTTTATTTTTATTTTCTTTTTACTTCTTTTTCCATTTAGAACTTTTTGATCTGTGCTTTTGCAGATAAATCGAACATCGGAACTTGCTCGTGTCTTTGGCATTGACTTCTTTTCTGTTCTTTCTCGAGGCTCACAGTATCGTGTTGAATCTATGCTTCTGAGATTGGCACACACGCAAAACTATCTTGCCATTTCTCCTGGAAATCAACAGGTTATTGCGTAAAGTATTTCGCTTTCTGTATGGTGTATACCACTGTTATTATGCTGCAGTTTATGTTTTGTGAGTTTCATGAGCCACCATGCATTTTAATAATGTGCTTTAGGTCACTATTCATAAAACTTTGTGTGGAATTGCTTCTAAATGATTGTTTTTCTTTTTTCTTTTGCTTACTATTTCTTTTCTTTTTTAATGTATGCTATTCATTTTGGAGTATTAGAAGTTGGAGATGTTTTTCTTCTGTTGTTGATGTTTAACGATTTTGCTAGTTTTGTGTTATTTCCCATTTGAATCTCTTGTTTATCGCTCTTAATTCTTCTGCTTCCTATTTGATGTCTCTTCAATGTGTTATTACTTCCAAAGTTCTCACTTAAACAAACTGTTTGATGGTATCAAATGTAAATATATTTCTTGCTCATTCGTTTTTCCAATATTGTATTCTTTGGTTCTTTAGGAAGCTTAATAAGAACGACTTGTAATAAAGACATCGTCGTGTTCGTTTATAGATGCCCCTTTCTATCTGTACTCATCTTTCCTCTGAATTAAATACTAGTCATGTTGAACCTACATTTTACACCTCTTTCTTGCTCTCCTGTATTTTTTTTCTATCAAGGACTGTCAGAAGTTGTGACTGATGTCTCAACCTTCTTGTAATGTAGGTTGCTTCTCAACCTGCAATGGAATGTTTACCTCTAGTAATGGAACCGGAATCTGGATTTTATGCAGATCCAGTGGTTGTTTTCGATTTTCAGTCTCTTTATCCATCAATGATAATTGCATACAACCTTTGTTTTTGCACTTGTCTGGGAAAAGTTGTACCTCCAAAGGAAAATACTCTCGGGGTTAGTTCTTTTGCTCCAGATCCACATGTTTTGTGTGATTTAAAAGATCAAATTCTACTTACTCCAAATGGTGCTATGTACGTGCCTTCGAAGGTAATCTGGTGAAATGTTTTTTCTTTTGAGAAATTTTGTAATCACTTTTATTTCTTAACTAAGAATGGTTGTGTGATTTTCATTAAACAGATCCAGAAAGGTGTATTACCCCGTCTATTGGAGGAAATATTATCTACTAGAGTAATGGTGAAACAAGCAATGAAGAAGTTGGCTCCTTCACAGCAAGTTCTTCACAGGGTATAGCTATCTTCTTCAGTGAAATATTAGCTAGGCATGCAGTAGATTTGTTGCATTCTCACCGCTACTGATCTAGTATAGAGTTATACATAAAGAAAGAAGAAGATCTAACTTTAGTATACTCAATACATGTCATCCATATTTTTTTTGCCACCAAATGTCCTAATATTTTCTTGTAAGTTGATATGTTAGTGATTATTTGAACCAAATGTAAGAGAAATGTAATGTTTTGGTGGTTGAAACTTCTAGAGCATTTCTCTTGCACTTGTATACATATAAAAATCCCTATGAAATTTTGAATTCATTAGTTTTATAATCTTTCAGATATTTAATGCAAGACAACTCGCTTTGAAGCTGATAGCAAATGTAACATATGGTTACACCGCTGCTGGATTTAGTGGTCGCATGCCTTGTGCAGAGCTTGCAGATAGTATTGTTCAATGTGGTCGTAGCACACTTGAAAGGGCCATTTCATTTGTGAATGCAAATGATAAGTGGAAGGCTAGAGTTATATATGGTGATACTGACAGGTATACTGTTCATTTCTAGTTTACAAATTACCAGAAGTTTCTGATGCATATAGTTTACGAGTGGCTTGCTTGAAAGGTTACAGTGCTCCTTTTGAACTCTGGAATACGTAATCTCACATGTCAAATGCTGGATTGCCATTATTGGAAGCATTGGATCATTGGGATTGCTCATGTATTTTTCTTTAATCCATATGGACTTGTTTGAGAGTTTTGTTTATCTGCTTGAATCTCATTTGAACAAGTTAATTTTGTTTGTATTGGACAGTTGAAATTCTTCATTGTGAGTGTTTTCTATTCTCTTTCTGTGACTAGAGTTTATAGATTGGTGTGCCAAAATTTCTCTGAAGAACAGTTATGCTCTGTGTTTTGCAGTCTAGATTCTTGTTTCATTCTCATTCCTATTCTGCATCTTTGACGTTTGATAAGGTTGAATGGCCCTTTTTCGTGCAGTATGTTCGTCCTCCTCAAGGGCCGTACTGTTAAAGAATCATTTCAAATTGGGCATGAAATTGCGTCTGCGATAACTGCAATGAATCCTCATCCAGTCACATTGAAAATGGAAAAAGTCTACCACCCATGCTTCCTCCTTACTAAGAAGCGCTATGTCGGTTATAGTTACGAAAACTCTAGTCAAATTGAACCTGTATTTGATGCTAAAGGTATTGAGACAGTTCGTAGAGATACTTGTGGGGCTGTTGCAAAAATGTTGGAGCAATCTTTGAGACTCTTTTTCGAACATCAGGATATTTCTGAGGTAGAAATGCAATAATATTTAACTTTTTTTTGGGGAGTTTTGATTGCTAAAACTGAGAATCCTTTTGGAAATTGTTGAATTGAAATATTTGGTTAAATAAGGTACACTAGTTGAATTGAACTGCCATGTTTCTGACACACTGTTTTTCTGTTGGCCAGCAGAATTTGTAGTTAATCATCTTCTAAGACGGTCGATAACAGTGTCTTGATATTAATAATCTCTTAACTGTACATTTTCTAGCAATCTTTGAGTATTTCACCTTCTTTTTTTTATTTTTTTATTTCCAGTTTATCAAATCATCAAGATTAACAATTCCTTTTTTCTCTTTCTAATTTCTATTGTTCCGAGCAATTTTGGATGGAGAAATTCAAAGAGATAACAATACTTTAGCATTGTTTTCTGGGTTCTGGCATGCATCCGTTATGTGGGTGACTATTAATTTATCAAAGTTATGGCTCAAGTATTTTGAATTGTACCACAGAAGCTCCTGCTCTTGAATTCTATAGGGGCTTTTCTGATCTTTTTCCTCAATAAATAAGAATGCTTTCTTACTTCTGCTCTCAAAAACAGCTGGGATTTCTATTTTATAGAACAGTGATCTTGCTTTGTTGGTGATTCTGTTCCCCAATTTTGTTTTACATAGGTCAAAGCATATCTACAGCGTCAATGGACACGGATTTTATCTGGCAGGGTATCTCTTCAGGATTTTGTTTTCGCTAAGGAGGTTCGGCTAGGTACCTACAGCAAAAGGGCTTCTTCATCGCTCCCACCAGCAGCAATTGTGGCTACCAAAGCAATGAGGGCAGATCCCAGGGCAGAACCATGCTACGGGGAGCGAGTACCTTATGTTGTAATCCATGGGGAGCTGGGTGCCCGCCTGGTTGATATGGTTGTGGATCCATTGGATCTTTTGGCCATTGATTCCCCTTACAGATTAAATGATCTATATTACATCAACAAACAGATAATCCCAGCTTTGCAGCGGGTATTTGGACTAGTTGGTGCTAATTTGAACCATTGGTTTTTAGAAATGCCTCGTCCAAGCAGGGAAGCTCTTTCTAAACGCCCCTTGCATGCTTCGAATCCACGTCGAAGTAGGATTGATTTTTACTATCTCTCAAAGCATTGTATACTATGCGGTGAGCTGGTCCAGGCATCAGCCCATCTATGCAATAAATGTTCACGAAACCAAACTGCTGCTGCAACTGCTGTAATAGGAAGGACTTGTAAATTGGAGGGAGAGATGCAACACCTTGCCGCTGTGAGTTTTGTGGTCATTTTTTCACGAATTGTGTTGCGTTCTTAATTATATGATGTCTCAGTGTGCATCTGTTTTCATCATGTTGTGCTGATTCTGTTGACTGTCTTGGCAGATATGTCGACATTGTGGAGGTGGCGACTGGCTCGTGGAAAGCGGAGTGAAGTGCACCTCGCTTGCCTGCTCCGTATTTTACGAGAGACGGAAAGTTCAGAAAGAACTGCAGGGTCTATCTGCCGTTGCTGCTGACAAAGATTACTACCCAAAATGTATGGTTGAGTGGTTCTAAACAAGTACTTCTACATACCTCACACCTTGAACACAAAAAAAATAAAACTGATCAAATCGCTAGACTAGTATGTATATAATCTCCGATACGTGAGTCGTGTACAGAAAGCGTATGTTGTGTAGTTGTATTATACTTTTGTGTTGGTATTTTGTTTCGTTAATTAATTATATGTTTTATTGTTGTAATATAGCATTGTAAAATTTAGGAAAATATGTAATACAATAGTTTTTTATTACTTATATTGCTTGATTACCTATCCTCAGTTTAGTTGTATAAATATATAATAGCTTTTTTCTTCGTTTTTTCATGAACGGTAAAATAAAAATGAGAAAATGGGTTTTGCTAGTACCATTTGGACGTTGTATTTTGTACTTGTCATAGCTTCAAAGTAGTAAATGAACCGCCGTTTAAGTTCAGCCTTCTCCACCATCTTTTGCTGCTGCTTTTTTTCTTCTTATCATTCTTGAAGCCTTTAAATTTAATTAATATTTCTTATAGTATTTTTGTGGATTAAAAAAAAAGTTTATTAATGTTAAGTAAGGTCAAGACTTAAGTCTCGACGAAAGCGACATTTGTTTTAACCGAAGGCAAGCCTTGGGTTGAGATTTACTGACGATTTTTAATTTTTTTCAGATTGATTTTTTTTGCTTTATTTTTTAATTTATATTATCTCAAATAGGTGTTAACGTGTTATAGAAGGTGTAGATGTGTGATAATTTTTTTATATTTTTTTTTTTTCATTTTAACGTACCTGATACCATCTACAGTGGTAGTGAATCAGTCCGAGTTTGGACCCAAGAAAAACTTTGGTTTGGGCTTGGGCCCAAAAGTTTCCTGATCTTTTGACTCTCGAGTCCTCACAAGGGTTTAAGCTTTTAGTTTTCTCTCTAATGCGTCAACACTGTACAGTTTTTCATTTCAATGGAGGGTTTTGCTCGCACTTAGCTCCTCTCTCACTGACAAAAAATGGCGCAAACTCCATTGTCTCTCCTCCTCCTTAGACGTCTCTGTCTTTCTTCCAAAAAACCCAGACCCCATTTTGTCTCTCTCCAGTTCTCCACCGCAAAACCCTTCTCCACTTCAAACCTCCCAGCTTCAAACCCCACCACCTCTTTGGACCCCCAAGCGAAACCCTCCTCGCTCTCTGATCGCATGAGCTTCATCTTCGAACAAATCGATGAAATCGAGAAGCAAAACGAAGAGAAAGACCAGACACTCCAGAGAATTCGCGCTTGGCGCCAATCAAAACAACAGCAAACCACCCCAAGTTTCGTTCAAAACGAGGAGCGAAGAGAGGTGGGGATGGCTTCGAGAACGGAGGAGGAGGAAAACCGTGAAGTTGTTTTAAGTTTAGAAGAAAACCCAGAAAGGGATTTGGGTAAAAGAGAGGGAGTGGTGAGTAGGAAGGAGTTGGAGGTGGAGGTGGCTCATCCGTGGCCGGAGTGGATAGAGCTGATGGAGAGGTTGGTGAAGCAGAATTACTTTGATCACAGAAGGAAAGATGAGGACAAAATGGTGAGAGGTTTGGGGTTTGATGATGATGATGATGTGGTTCAAGAGGATGGTGGTGGTTATGTTGGTGTTGATTTTAATGATTTCAAGATTGTCCAGACTGCATGCCTGAATTTTGGGAAGGACCGGTTTGACATCCTGAGGTTTGTGAAATTCGAAAGTTTCGATTTTTATTTTTTTACTATTATGCATTTATTGTTTTTTTGAATGCTTGGAAATGTTAGTCATTTGAATGATAAAGTTTGGATATTTTTGTCAGTTAGTTAATGTTTGCAATAGGGACCTATGTCAGAGCTTGGAAATGGATATCATTTGAATGATGAAATTCGCAGAATGAATATAAGTTTGACAGTGTATGTTTGGAGCCTCTACATGGCGAATGTTGAGTTATGTGTTGTAGGATTTTCTTTTTGAGATCTGTTGGTGTAATCCGTGAGCAAAATGGCATGGTTTATATTGTTGATCATAGAATAGTTGACTTTTGCTTAAAAGTGATAATAATAGAAGCGTGTCTTATCAATTTTATCTACATAGGGGCATGGAAAGACCCCCAAGCGGCCTTGTACAACACTTCCAATCAACTGAATATTTGGCTTGTTGATTGATACGGTTTTCAGTTTTTCACAACAAACTAAAAAAAGTAAAGGAAAGAAAGACATAGAATGCATAAATTGAAATTTTAGTTTCCTTTTCTTATATTTCTCCAAAATTTTGAGGGCATTAATAATGTGATCCTTTTGGCTGCTTAGCTCCTCGCTGACAATCTTGATTGAAAATTCTACAACTTTGATAGTCGATGCATTAGTGTGCAGCACTATCTGGAATAATGTCACTTTGCTTCAAATGTGCTTAGAAAGAATGTTGATTTTCAGGTCCTTGTCGAGACAGGATATTCAGATTTTGGTTGGGTATGGATGCCCAAGTGCAGAAAAGAAGGTGGTTTTCTCTGCAAAGCTACTGAGGAAGCATGTCCACCTCGATGAAGGCGATGTAAGTGTTACTTCTTTTCGCTCAATTATACAGGGTCATGTCTAATCACTTATGATATGTGGCCTTATTTTTCTTTTTTTGCCCTTTTTAATTATTTAGCAGTTCATTTTTTGGGCCTCGCTCTGGATTGGAGATAATTGTTACATATTTTTAATCATTCTATCATATATGTACGATTGGGATACGTGAATTTAAAACATTCTAGAATATATGTGGCTCAGTGGCTGGCATTATGGTAGTGTACTTCTAGATTTTTTCATTGATAAATGATAAAGTTGGTCAAAGTCAGTTCTGGTTATCTTTCCTTTTTTTGTTGTTTGCTATTTATTATTCATTTTCTGGTTTTGGTTTACTTGTACTATTTTTATTTCAAAGTAATCATCTGATTTATAAATCATTCTTTCATCGATGAGTGTTTGTAATATATCAGGTCTGTAGTTCCTGCAGCTTGAGGAGCTCCTGTGAAAGAGCATATCTGTTAACAAATAAAGAGGATGAGGCACGGACTATTGATGTTATGCGTGTTCTGTTGACTTACAGTTTTGATCCTTTAAATGGATCAGTTGTCAATAAGTCTCTCCTGAAGCAAAAGTCTGTGAAGACTGTTGTCCGTAAATTGCTTCATGAGGTTGTCAAGTTGAGTGCTGTTCCAATAGATCCAAATCTTCCACCTCCAGTAATAAAGAAGCCGCCTCCAAAAGTTAAGCAACCTCCTCCACCACCAAAGAAACGAGTTGGACGCGATGACGTTGAGATGAAAAAAGGGGATTGGCTATGTCCCAAGTATGTCTCTTATTATGAGTTTATGATTTATTCATGGCCATCTTTTTGTAATCTACACAAGGCAAATTTGCTGAGTAAAATACATAACAATTTTCAAATAGGATACTTTGGCTGGGGTTGAGATGCACTAAATGAGTGTCCATGGACATAGTTATACTAATATTACAGGCTTTGATTTGCATTGTCTCTAAGCCTAAATGGGCTGCAACTTACTCAAATTGAAAAATATTGGTGTCAGGTGTGATTTCATGAATTTTGCAAAGAATACTGTGTGCCTGCAATGTGATGCCAAGCGGCCAAAGAGACAGCTGCTTCCAGGAGAGTGGGAATGCCCCGAGTAAGTTTCCAATGCTTTATTACAAATCGGTTACCCTGTTGATTCTGTTTTGGCTAAAACTCTTGGATAGTGAGCTAGTTTTGAAATATGTTTTACAGTGCAAGTTAGTGATATCATAAATTGTAGAGGCTTATAATGGTTCAATGCTATCGCAGGTGCAACTTTTTAAATTATAGGAGAAATATGGCATGTTTTCATTGTGATTGCAAGCGTCCAGCAGATGACTTTATGGATAATAAAATGGAAGAGAGGCGACAGGGTCAAAACATGAGAATGGAGAAGATTGCCAAGCGGCCAGAGGTTTCAAATGCTTGGAATTTCGACTTTGATGATGATGAATCAGATGGGGCAGATGTTGCTGCTTTTGAGTATGCTGATTCTCCAACAAGGGGTGAAGACTCTGCTTTGGTTAGTCAGGCTCATGCAGAAAATTTTGGAGAGCACGAATATGATTTCAATAAATCCTGCACAGTTCGAAGTGCAGAGAGAGGACATTCTGATCTTGATAGTAACAGACCTGGAGTGGGGTTTGATGATTTTGATGACGAAGATGATATTGATAGTTATGAGATAGACGCTCCAAACAATTATTCAGTGAGGAAGGCTACTTCAAATGATTTTTCTGAAGCTGAAGGATTTTCTGAGGCAGAAGATATTGAGAGCTCTGATAATAATTTTCGGGGTCAGCGGAGGGCAACTCCTCGATCTAACAATAAGCCATCCAAGCTGAAGCGTCAAAGACCAACTTTCTCAGACTCTGAGGATGATGAACTGGATTTTGACACTGATAAAAAGCTTCCAGTACATCCCAACTGGAAATCTAGTCATGTTGCTGAATCTAGACATAGAAGTAGAGGTAGAGGTCCAACAGGTCCGTCGAGGGGATTGAGTTTTGGCTCGGATGAAGAATTTGGCCTCCATTCAGATTTGGATGGTGATTTAGATGAGGATTTCAAAACTGGGCGAAGTAAAGGATACAAAACAGTTTATGGTAGAAATTCTCAGAGGAGAGCAGGTGAAGATACTTCCTTTTCTGATTCAGAATCTGACGATGATGACTTACATATGCGTAAAAACAAATTCGGACAGAATAAGACAGACTCCAATAGAAGAGGAAACAATTTTAAAGGTCGTGACAGTTACAGTTTTGTAAATGATGCACAGTTTAGATCAAATGGTAAGATGGATAATAGAAGGAACTCTATGAATGATGGTAATAAATCATCTCGAGGGCCCCGTGGTGATAACAGGGGATCTAAATGGGATGACTATGGTGGACGGAGAATGAACGATAGAAGGGGTGATTCAAGGAATTTCAAAGGACCTAAATGTGAAGGATCTGGAAGTTCTAAACGTGGGATGTCTCACAAATATGATATGGATGAAGATGCCAGTCCCCGTGAATTTAAAAACAGTAGGCGGGTTATTGAAAGATAGATCTGAGCCATGGCTATGTTTTTAGGACTTGCTTTGGAAACAGGCAATCGAGAGAATTTATACTGCTTATTACAAGCCTGACACCAGACATAGGAGACTATGAACATCTTTAGATGTGGTGGCAAGTAGTTCTTGCTTGTTACTTAAGTGCCTCACCAAGTGCCTCACCAAGGTTGTCTTCTGCTGGGTGGAATATCACATCTGTAATTTGTTTGTAAGCTTCAAGTTTCTCATTTTCTGATCCGTTTTGGTGGTATAATTCAAGTGCCAAAAAGATATATCTCATTCAACTGAATTTTTGGTCAAGTTGGTGTGTACCAGTCCATTAAAATTCTTGCTTTTAAACTCAATTGTTACGTATGGAAATTGTTTTAGGATTCTCAAATAATATATACATTATAACTTGTATTATTTTTCTTGTTAGTTAATTATATACATACAACCCAACAGGATGATTAATTTATTCATTTTAAATTTTCATTATTATACTTACATGTATATCTATTTGCATGGTGAGATATAAACCAGAAGTACTTCATTAGGAAGAGATTTATATACAAAGTACAGACCTCAATTCATGCAAAACAAAGTATATAAAGTAATAAACATGAAAAGCATCATATTTAGATATGTAGAAATAAATTTTTATGAGAATACATCCATAGAAAGAGTCATGGAAGTTGATGAAAATACTTCAAAAGCAGTGAACGAAAGCTAAAGCACAAACACTGATGATATAGAAAGAAGAACCTCCCTCCCATATCTGACTTCAATGTGTGAAAAATATGAGCAAAGGCATAATGTTTAACAAACTATGTCCGTAAAAGGTGTCTTCACTCCACATGGTGACTAGAAGAAGCACCAGCGTCACTTGTAGAAATTTGAGCATTCTGTAACATAACAAAAAATATTAAAGGTGAAAGCAAGAATTTTATATAAAAAGAAAAACTGTAGAAAAGTACTAGAGATTGCTTAGCTTAGTGAATTAATGTGTACCTCTTTTTCATGGATCTTTTGTATGGCTGTGTTAAGGTCATAGTCCGAACATAATTTAACCGATGTCCAGTTAATCTTAAATTTCTGTAATCTTTGCATGGTCAAGTCTCCTCGAGAGAAAATCTTCATATTCGGGTAGTCAGGCACATTTAATTTTTCTAAAGATGGGAATTCTAAGGTGCAATTCCAAAAGCAAAAACTTGTGAGTCTTGGTAAATCTTTGAGTGACAAACTCTTCAAGCTGCTGAAAATAATTTTTTCATGTAATAAGCATGAATAGCATCATATTTAGATATGTAGAAATAAGTTTTTATGAGAATACATTCATAGAAAGAGTCATATTTAGAAGTTGATGAAAACGAGTGCTGCAACACTTCAAAAGCAGCAAACATCATATTAATGAAAGCTAAAGCACAAACACTGAAGATATAGAAAAAAGAACCTCACCCCCACATCTGACTTCAATGTGTTAAAAATATGAGCAAGGGGCAATGTCTAACAAACTTTGTAAACAAAAGGTGTCTTCACTCCACATCGTCACTAGAAGAAGCATCATCGTCGCTTGTAGAAATCTGGGCATTATGTAACATAACAAAACATATTAAAAGTAAAAGCAGGAATTGTATATATAAAAAAAAAATATGTAGAAAAGTACTAGAGATTGCTTCGCTTAGTGGATCAATGTGTACCTCTTTTTCATGGAATTGTTGTATGGCTCTGTTAAGGTCACTAGAAGAAGCATGATGGTCACTTGTAGAAATCTGGGCATTATGTAACATAACAAAACATATTAAAAGTAAAAGCAGGAATTGGATATAAAAAAAAAATATGTAGAAAAGTACTAGAGATTGCTTAGCTTAGTGGATCAATGTGTACCTCTTTTTCATGGAATTGTTGTATGGCTCTGTCCGGACATAATTTAATTAATTTGTAGTTAATCTTGACTTTCTGTAATCTTTGCGTGATCAACTCTCCTTGAGAGAAAATCTTCAAATTCCGGCAATAGAACACATTTAATTCTTCCAAATATGGAAATTCTAAGGTACAACTCGAAGAACAGAAAGTTGTGAGACCTTCCAAATTTTTGAGTGACAAACTCTTTAAGCTGCTGAAAATAATTTTATCATCTGTTACATCTCCTTGATTTCCTACCACTTCTGTAATGTTTTTGCAGTTGGATATATCCATTTCTGTGAGCTTCACCAGACTTTTGGCTGTGGAGGAAGTTACTACGTTTTCCAAACTACCGCATCCATCAACTTCCAAAAATGTTAGATTTTGAAAAGAAGCTGAAGGCGGCATTAGATTCATCAAAGTGCGACACTTAGATACACGTAGAGACTCTAGGCTCAATAACCTTTCACACATGTTCGACTGAAACAGAGTCAATAGCTCGTGGCAATACTCAACTTGCAATGATTTTAATTTGCAAAAGGAATCCCCATCAAGTTGATTGTGCCATATCATCTTCAAGTTGTGCATGTACATAATTTCCATTTTCTCTAAGTCAGGAGCTCTAACCTACAGTACATACACTATTGAGTTAAAGATGATTGTTTCTCATTATAACTTAAAATAATTAGAAATATATATCCAAAAATAAAGAAATAACAAATCAGTGCTAAATAAATGGAGAAAAAGTCAATTAAATTAATATCATAAAACTTCTATAATAGGAAATCTAAGAAAAACATAAAGAAATAGAAGATATAAATCTAAGTAAATCTATGTACCTTATCATCGAAAATGAATGTTTCCAATTCAGGACATCTACTTATCTTGAATGTTTCCAATGATGGAAATTCAATATAATATCCCGACGACAATCCTGTCAGCTTTGCAAGGGTACTCAGCTCCAAGTAGTTTAATTTAGGGAATGATATTTTATCCCTTCTTTCTTCTTCTCTCGACTCTTCCGTGATTACCAAAGAAGATGGAAAGAGCTCTTTTAAATTATCACAGTCTTCAATAATCAACCGAGTTAAATTTTGAACACAAGATGACATCATTGGAAGTAAATTTTTAATCCTTTCCACATGAATATTACGAACTTCCAAGACCTTCAAGTTGGGGGACACAACCTGCAGATAGAGCTGTTTCAATCTTCTTGTATAAATCAGGTAACAATTATTTATCATGATGTATACATGAGATGCCATAAGATTTGAAGATTGTTTGTTGCTATGAAAGAAGTAAACGTATAATATCTATATATGACAACTGCAATACCAAAATGTTACTAAAAATGTTACTTTAAATTGAAGACTACGGAACTGTTACTTTGACAATAAAAAAAGATAGAAACTATAATTTAACAACTACTCTTGATGATGCAATCGTTGCATCCATTATCAACATTTAATAATTTAATGGGAGAAGTGTTGAAATCAATGGAGTGAAGAATTTAATCCACAATAGCTAAAATTAAAATATATCTTTAAACACTTGATGAAAATCGAATTGACTAAAATTTTGTCCATCTTCATGTTCATGTTGTCCATGTCCATGTTCATAATTGAATTGACTAAAACACTTTATGGATAATTTCAAGTTGTCCATGTTCATAATTTTCATTTCCTGTAAGTTAGGAACTCCAACCTGTAGTATATATGCTATTGAGTTAATGATGTTTTAAAAAATAATTGGAAAATATATATCCAAAAATAAAGAAATAACAAATCAGTTCTAAATAAATGGAGAAAAGGTTAGTTAAATTAATATCATAAATCTTCTATAATAGGAAATCTAAGAAGAAAAAATAAACAAGTAGAAGATATAAATCTAAGTAAATCTATGTACCTTATCATCGAAAATGAATTCCTCAAATTCAGGACAGCTACTTATCTTGAATATTTCCAATGATGGAAATTCAATATAATATCCCGACAACAATCCTGTCAGCTTTGCAAGGGTACTCAGCTTCAAGTACTTTAATTTGGGGAATGATATTTTATCCCTCCTTTCTTCTTTTCTCGACTCTTCCGTGATTACCAAAGAAGATGGAAAGAGCTCTTTTAAATTATCACAGTCTTCTAT
Organism: Xanthoceras sorbifolium; assembly: GCA_003430845.1. Taxonomy (NCBI): domain Eukaryota; kingdom Viridiplantae; phylum Streptophyta; class Magnoliopsida; order Sapindales; family Sapindaceae; genus Xanthoceras; species Xanthoceras sorbifolium. The sequence goes on from CM010616.1 coordinate 34,406,917, forward strand.
AGTCAACCGAGTTAAATTTTGAACACAAGAAGACATCGTTGGAAGTGAGTTGTGCCAAATCCTTTCCACATGAATATTACGAACTTCCAAGTCCTCCAAGTTGGGGGACACAACCTGCAGATAGAGCTGTTTCAATCTTCTTGTATAAATCAAGTAACAATTATTTATCATGATGTATACAAGAGATGCCATAACATTTGAAGATTGTTTGTTGCTATGAAAGAAGTAAACGTATAATATCTATATATAACAACTGCAATACCAAAATGTTACTTTAAATTGAAAACTACGGAGCTGTAACTTCGATAACAAAAAAAAGATAGAAACTATAATTTAACAACTACTCTTGATGATGCAATCGTTGCATCCATTATCAACATTTAATAATTTAATGGGAGCAGTGTTGAAATCAATGGAGTGAAGAATTTAATCCACAATAGCTAAAATTAAAATATATCTTTAAACACTTTATGAAAATCGAATTGACTAAAATTTTGTTTTTCCTTCAATATACCACAAATATTTATTTTATTTAATTTTCCTAAGTCACTTGTACTAGTTAGCCTAATTATTAAAGTTCATATAGTTGAATAAAAAGGTATTAGTTCATGTACTCCTCACACTAAGATAGGGAGATGTTTGGTTTATATTTATTGTAATAATTCTAAAAAATTTAAGTTCGGATTTTTTACTGACTTAATAGAAAAGTTAATTAAAAATATAAAAAACTAAACATCAAACAACGTCAAAAATAAAAACCACTCTCAATTCACAAAGTAGAAGAAGAGTAAGAAGGGAAAAAAAAAAGGTCCCATACCTCTTTGAGCAACGGGGATTGTTGAATTTGGCACTCCTCGTCAGTACCCAAACCATACAATTTCAACTTCTTCAAGACAGGACATTTCACTTTATGTTTACCAGGGTAGAAGTTTGTAAGTTTTGGTAGATTCCACAGTTCCAAGGAGGTCAATTTAGGAAAGCAAAATCTAACAGGCACTTCTTGTGCTGATACTCCCTCATTCGCAAACAGATTTTTCAGACTCTCACAACATGTGACGCTCAAATTTTGTAGGTTTGAAAAGGACAATTCTCTTGATTGAGTTGTTGCTGCTGAGGAATTTCCTTCTTCAGAAATTATTCCTTGGAGATCAAATATTTTTTCTAAAGAGCCACAACGAAAAATTTCTAGAGACTCTAGGCTCAATAACCTTTCACACATATTCTTCGATGGAAACAGAGTCAATAGCTTGTAGCAATACTTAACTTGCAATGATTTTAATTTGCAAAAGGAATCCCCATCAAGTTGATCGTGCCATATCATCTTCAAGTTGTTGATGCAGTAAATTTCCATTCTCTCTAAATTAGGAACTCTAACCTGCAGTATATACACTATTGAGTTAATGATGATTCAAAAAATAATTGGAAAATATATATCCAAAAAATAAAGAAACAACAAATCAGTTCTTACTAAATGGAGAAAATGTCAATTAAATTAACATTAGAAAGCTTCTGTAATAGGAAAGTTAACAAAAATATAAATAAAGAGGAAATATAAATTAATGAATCTATGTACCTTATCATCGAAAATGAATTCCTCCAATTCATGACAGTCCTCTATCGTGAATTTTTTCAATGATGGAAATTCAATATGATATCCTGACCACAATCTCGTCAGCTTTGCAAGCCTTGTCAGCGCCAGGTAGTTTAATTTTGGGAATGATATTGTATCCCTCCTTTCTTCTTTTCTCGACTCTTCCATAATTACCGTAGAAGATGAAAAGAGCTCTTTTAAATTACCACAGCCAAATACAATCAATTGAGTTAAATTTTGAACACAAGAAGACATCGTTGGAAGTGAGTTGTGCCAAATCCTTTCCACATGAATATTACCAACTTGCAAGACCTCCAAGTTGGGGGACACAACCTGCAGATAGTGCAGTTTTAATCTTCTTGGATAAATCAGTTTTAATCTTCCATAAAGTTTAAAGAGTGTTTGTTGCTATTAGAGAAGTAAACGTTTAATATCTTTATATAATAACAATTGCATGACCAATGAATGTAGCTTTAAATGGAAGACTACGAAACAGTGACGTCGACAACAAGAAAGGATAAAAACTATAAAATAACAACTACACTTGATGATGCAGTCATGCATCCATTATCAACATCCAAGAAACACTTAATTATAATACTAATGTGAAATAGTATTAATTGTGTTCAGATCAATGGAATAAAGAATTTAGTCCACAAAAGCTAAAATAAAAATACTTGTTTAAACACTTTATAAAAATTGAATTGGCTAAAGTTTTGTTTTTCCTTCAATATACCACGTACTATTATTTTATCAAATATTTATTTTATTTTAAACAATAACCAAAGTCACTTGTACTAACAAGTTTAATTAGTAAAGTTTCTTATAGTTGAATGAAAATGTATTAGCTCATATACCCCTCACGCTAAGATGAGGATATGTTTGGTTTATATTTATTGTAATAATGATTCCTTTTTGATGATATAAAATTTAATCCAAAAATAAATATTTATCTCAAAAAATGTATATTTAAACATATGACATGTGAATCAAAATTCTAAAAACTTTTAAGTTCAAAATTTTTACTAACTTAATAGAAAATTTAATTAAAAATATAGAAACTCAACATCAAACAACATCAAAAATAAAAACCACTCACAATACTAAATAAATTTTTTAAATTAATGAGAATTAAGATTATAATCTCCATTCACAAGTTTGGAATTGTACTCATGAATATGAAAACTTTTAATTTTAAAATTAAAAAGTATGTGTGATTCTCTACAATTGAAATTTCCTACAAAAGAATTTAAATGGAGAAAAGGTCAATTAAATTAACATTAGAAAGCTTCTATAATAGGAAAGTTAACAAAAATATAAATAAAGAGGAAATATAAATTAATGAATCTATGTACCTTATCATCGAAAATGAATGTCTCCAATTCAGGACAGTTCCATATCATGAATATTTTCAATGATGGAAATTCAATAGAATATCCTGACCATAATCTTGTCAGCTTTCCAAGGTATTTCAGCTCCAAGTAGTTTAATTTAGGGAATGATATTGTATCCCTCCTTTCTTCTTTTCTCGACTCTTCCTTAATTACCGTAGAAGATGAAAAGAGCTCTTTTAAATTATCACAGTTTACTATAATCAACTCAGTTAAATTTTGAACACAAGAGGACATCATTGGAAGTAAGTTGTGCCAAATCTTCTCGACAGGAATTCCAGTAACATCCAAGATCTCCAAGTTGGGGCCACAACCTGCAGATAGAGCAGTTTTAATCTTCTTGGATAAATCAGTTTTAATCTTCCATAAAGTTTAAAGAGTGTTTGTTGCTATTAGAGAAGTAAACGTTTAATATCTTTATATAGTAACAATTGCATAACCAATGAATGTAGCTTTAAATGGAAGACTGCGAAACAGTGACGTCGACAACAAAAAAGGATAAAAACTATAAAATAACAACTACACTTGATGATGCAGTCATGCATCCATTATCAACATCCAAGAAACACTTAATTATAATACTAATGTGAAATAGTATTAATTGTGTTCAGATCAATGGAATAAAGAATTTAGTCCACAAAAGCTAAAATGAAAATACTTGTTTAAACACTTTATAAAAATTGAATTGGCTAAAGTTTTGTTTTTCCTTCAATATACCACGTACTATTATTTTATCAAATATTTATTTTATTTTAAACAATAACCAAAGTCACTTGTACTAACAAGTTTAATTAGAAAAGTTTCTTATAATAGTTGAATGAAAATGTATTAGTTCATATACCCCTCACGCTAAGATGAGGATATGTTTGGTTTATATTTATTGTAATAATGATTTCTTTTTGATGATATAAAATTTAATCCAAAAATAAATATTTATCTCAAAAAATGTATATTTAAACATATGACATGTGAATCAAAATTCTAAAAACTTTTAAGTTCAAAATTTTTTACTAACTTAATAGAAAATTTAATTAAAAATATAGAAACTCAACATCAAACAACATCAAAAATAAAAACAACCACTCACAATACTAAATAAATTCTTTAAATTAATGAGAATCAAGACTATAATTTCCATTCACAAGTTGGAATTGTACTCGTGAGTATGAAAACTTTTAATTTTAAAATTAAAAAGTATGTGTAATTCTCTACAATCGAAATTTCCTACAAAAGAATTTGAGATGAATGATTTAAGTTGTGTTTTATGAAACAAATTAAATTTAAGTAATTTATGTTATTTTAGAAGCTAATTGAGCGTATATAATTACTTTAATTATTTATTTATATTATTTCAGCTATATCAGTTATGTTACTAATCCTTTTTTTTTTTTTTTGTTAACAAATGAGAATAAATAAAGAGAAAAAAAATTTGAACCTGGACGCACCTTATCATCGAAGAGCGATGTGGGAATATCAAGTTCTTCATTAGAAATTATTTCTCTGGCATTTGTATCACTTGTCAATTGAAATGGGGAAGCTGTCTTCACTTTGCAGCAGAAACTATTGAGTCGCGGTAAAGATCCTAGTGATAGAATGCGTAATTGACTGAACTTGATATCATGAACCACCTCATTGTTGTTGCCATCATCTTGTTCCCCAATAACAAAAATCTCTTCCATGTTATCGCAGCCATACAGCTTAATTCCTTGGAGTTGTGGAAGGGCTGTGACAGTGGAGAATGAGAAGATATTATTCAATTTATGGCACACTGACACTTCTATAGTTCTTAATTGGCCGAAAGACTCTGCTCCAAGTGGACGATTACATATCTTCTCCAAGCCTTCCATTTTCTCAACAATCAACGACTCTAATAAAGGTAAAGCACCACATGATACTGAGTCTAAACAGTGAGAAATAGAATGAACATGGAGATGCTTCAATGTAATAAAGCCTGTTCTATGTAAATCATCGAGAAGATTTCTGGCACCTGGCAATTTACCCAACTCTAGTTCTTCAATTCCTTTCAACTGCGAGATAATCTCATCCTCATTGGTATGAAGACTAAGTTTCAACATTCTGGAAGTCTTAGAATGAAATTTCCAGTCCCGCTTATCCCATTCATCTCCTATGAATATTTTGTATCTTTTAAGCTCTGAGGAGAGCAAGCCTTTTGACATCTTAGCATCCGGAATATGGATCTCTAATAGGGTCAGTTGACACAGCTGCTTCAACTCATTAAAACTGACATTACTTCTTTCAATATTGGGTCTCTCAACCTCCCAGTCAATAGAGGTATTACCCATATACAATGCTTCTAATTTGGTTAAACTTGACAAAACATTCGGAGGAATAACACTAAGTTCGGAACAATCACTCAAATCTAACAACCTTAACTTAGTCAATTGACGCATCTGCTCAGACAACTCCTCAACATCAGAATCACGAAAACTAAGGATTTCAAGTTTATTTAGGTCTCCAATAACGGTTGTATCTCCCAATTTACATTGATCGAGACACAAGACATTAAGATCATTTACAAGGCAATTAAGTGACGTCGGTAGTGTCTGTAAATCCATTTCAACCAAATGTAGAACTTTAAGCCCCGACATCCCAGCAAAGAAATTATCGGGGATTCTAAAAGATGATTCCTTAGGTTTCACATAGAGAAACTTAAGTTCTGGACATACCAACGGTAGATCTTCGAGAAGCTCATCAAAATTATGTAATGTGATTGAAGTGCATTCTCTCAACGTATTCTCCTTTGCCCAAGAACGTGGAATGACATCATCTATCACAGTAAACACATGTTGATCCCTAGATGCAATTGTTCTCGCGACGTCACAAATAACATCATGCATAGCAAATCTTTCTCTGTTAGGAAGGTCATCAGTATCAAATTCTTCACTCTCAGGAGCATCAAGCAACAAAGAAGTGGCCTTGAGTTCGTTGACTGACGTGTATACATTATATAATGCGTCTTCCATGGTGTTGAATTTGTCAAATAAGCCCAAACCCCATCCGTATCTGAACAAGTCTCGAACAGAAGCATCATAGGTGCGTCCCATGCGACTACAAAGCAAAAAGATCTCTTTAAGCTCCTCTGTTTCTAGATAATCGTAACTCAACTTTATACTTGTGTATACCTCCTTCGTCATTCCCTCAAAGCTCTCCGAAGAAGGATTTTTCAATTTTCGCAAGGCATTATTCCATTCATCTTGTCCCTTATTTTTTAATGCCTTTGCTACGGTAACAATGGCAACAGGCATACCTCCACATTCCTGAGCTACTTGACATGCTACAGATTCCAAATCAGATTGCTCAACACGCGTACCTGCTTTGCTTTTAAAAAGCCTCCAAGCATCTGCTTTATTTAAAGTCTCAATGGCGAAATTACATTGAGAATCCATCATTGTTAGCACATTGCTATCTCTTGCTGTCAGCAATAACTTCAACCCCTTGCAATCCTTTCCCGAAGGAATTCCTACTGTCACCAATTTGATTTCCTCCCAAATATTATCTAAAATTAGAAGAAGAATCTTCTTTTCTTCAGTGACCATCTTTTTCAAATGTTGATATAGTACCCTTGCTCGTCCGCTAATGGTCTTTTCATGGAATTCCAAGGCCAACTTTTCTGCAATTTCTTGCTGAATCTTTTCCATGTCTGGTGTCGTAGACACTTCTACAAAGACTATCTTATCAAAGAGCTTATCTTGTTTGCCTTGTCTTGCAACTTCCTTCGCTAGACTTGTTTTACCGATCCCGCCCATGCCATGAATCCCAACTGCGTTGACGTCAGGATTACGGAATGCAGCAATGATCTTTTTCACAGTAGACGTTCTCGATTGAAAAGCCTCGTAGCCTTCGCTAGACTGAAGCCATGGCTCCTCTGGATTGGTACGGCTTGAAAATTCTCTGAATTGCGCAGCTTCTTGCAGGAGTCCATCAATAGCCTTCAAGTTTCCAGCAGCATTCTTGCTACGCTGATAGCGTTCCATCAAATTGGGACAAGAAAACCTATTGCTGCAACATTGCATGTTTGCTTGCCCGGGATTTTTTTCAACAACGTTCGATGCCTCATCGATGGTCTGATCGGCCCTATCCTGCCAATATCTAACATTCGGCAGAGGCTCTTCCCCAACTTTAATTGAACGTTCCACAGTATCTCTTCCAGCCTTCAGCTTCTCCACTTCAGTCTTCAGATTCTCAAGGTTGGTCTTGTAGTTCCACAAATATCTGAACGGATGTACTACAGGAGCAACCAAGTATTCGGCAATTTTTGCAGTAACAGAAATACAAATCTCGACCATTTTGAAACCCTCGATCTGTACTTCTCTCTTTCACTTTTTTTTTTTTTTTTTTTTTTGTGGTGGTTTTTGTAACAGAGATGAGAATCAAAGGAAAACAGAACAGGGACAATTAGGAAGCAAGAATTTAGATTGAAGAAACAACAATATTTTTTGAGAGAATATCAAAGGAAAGTTTGAAAAATTTAGAGAATGAAATACAACAAATGATTCCTTGTTCTTTTTCTTTTTTTCTTGGTTGAAGTTTTTGAAGAAATACAGCTGAGAACCAACAAAAAAACAATAGAGGAAAGCAAAACAGAACACAACAGAGCAACTAGGGAGCAATTCTGAGTTTGGAACACTAATCTGTTTAGATCAAAGAAATCCAATTGCCAAAATGATTTTTATTTTTTTTTGAATAAACAGAGATGAGAATCAACAACAATAGAGGAAAACAGAACACAACACAACAGGGAAACTAGGGAGCAAGTTTGAGTTTGAGATAATAGTTTGTTTAGATCAAAGAAATTAAAATGTCAAAATGATTTTTTTTATATTTTTTAAGAAAAGAGCAAAGGAAAGTTTGAAAAATCTTGAGAATGAAATTTACAGCAAATATTTCTGTTTTTGAAGTTTTTGAAGAAACAGAATCAAGGAAAAACAGAACAGAACAGAGCAACTAAGGAACTCAAATACAAGAGGAATTTCTTTAGAGAAAAATCCAGAGAATAAAATTAAAGCAAATATGAGGAAAAGTAATAAGAGAGTAAAGTTTTTTTTACTTTAAAGATGTCTCTTTAATGACTCTTTTAGTCAGCTAAAACTTAGAATAGACAGGATTAAGTCATAATTTCTTTTCTTAAAAAAAAAAAGTCATAATTTCTTGTTTGGTGTATTATTAGACTATTTTAAGTGGAATTAAATAATCTTGGGTCCCCAAAAAAATATCCATTTTACTATCTAATCCATTTAAAAGTTGAGACTTATTTTATCTTCTTTTTAATTTGTCCTCTATAGTCCTCTCATTATCAATGAGTCTATTTTTTTTATTAAAATGGAGATTCAGAATGAAATATTCTAAGAATCAGTGATCTAAAAGTCGCCCAAATCGGCCGCCTAGGCGCTAGGCGGCCGGCCGGCGAGGAGAGAATGGCCTAATCGGCCATTCTAGGCGGACGTCCGCCTAGAAAATGCTAGGCGGCCGCCTAGGCCGGGGAGGCGTTCTACGCGGCCGCCCAGCAGCGTAGAATGCTGCCGCCTAGGCGGCCGAGTTCCTCTCCGCGGCCGCCTAGCCGCGGAGAGGTTTGTTTTCTGCAATTCCAAAACGACGTCCATTGTTTTTTTTTTTTCTGAAATTTGAAGCCAAAACGACGTCGTTTGGCTGTTTTAAAAAACAATGCCAAAACGACGTCGTTTTGGCATTGTTACAAAAACAAAAACAGGCAAAAACGGGACAGAAACAAAAAGAGCCACAAGTCAATTTTTTTTTCACTGGTTTCTCTTCTTCAGTTCTTCGGCAGCACACCACTCTCCATCATCATCAATTATTTTTCCATTTGCAACCTATTTTCTTCATCAACAACCATCTCTAAGGTATGTTTCTTGTATATTTTACTATTTTTAAGAGTTATTGTTGTTAGGATTGTTAAATATATTATGCAATCCAAGTGTTTGATAAAATGTGTAGATGAATTTTTTTTTATAAAATTGTGAATATTTTTAATTTAGTCTTTATTGATAATTAATATAATGTTATTATGAACATTTGAACTTGAAATGATAATTAAAAAAAAATTAAATTGTTATAAAGATTTAGGGGTTACTATTTTAGTATTTGTTATAAATTGTAATTAATATTTAATTATTTATGTTGGAATTAGGAGATTTTTAAAATTTATAGATAGTTTAATTCTTGTATAGTTATATTATGGAATTAATATTAATGACTTAATATATATATTAAATATTAATTTATAGATGATATAATATTTTATATTTGTAGTTTTGTATAGTTAAACTAGTTGTATTATGGTGGAATTAATATTAATGTTATATTAATTTATAGATGATTTAATATTTGTATAGTTGTAATTTGTAAATTGTAATGTTGTATAATTTTATTTATATTATTACTTATGATTATGAATTATGATTAAATAAATCATAAATGTTTGTAAATTTTTCTAGGTTGTTATAAATATAATGGCGTCCTCGGCAGCCTCAGTGGACCAAACGGTCCAATCCACATCCGAATCAGTGCTTAAAAGAAGGTCGAATGATGTCGGATGGGAGTTTGGGGTGTTAATTGACCCAAAGAATTTGGACAGGGTCAAATGTATCTTATGTGGAAAAGTGATGTCTGGAGGAGCTTATAGAATAAAAGAACACATAGGCCAGATATCAGGAACTGTTGCAGCTTGTCCAAAAGCAACACCGGACGCGCAAGCCAAGTGTAGAAATGCCATTATGGAGACTAAAGGTAAGAAGAGGGATAAGAAGAAGGAAGAGTTATTGTTGAGATCACAAGTAAATGTGGTTGATACAACTGGGGAAGGAGATGCGTGGGAAGAATTAGGGGGGAGGAGAGATCCCCAAACTCTTGGCCCCATGGATCGATTTGTATCATCCATCAATCCTGAAGCTTCATTGGGCAGTGGAACTAAGAGACAACAAAATATCAATGAAACACTTTTTAAAAAAAGAACTCATAATGTGCACCAGTATGTGAGTAGATGGGTGTACGGAGCAGGGATTCCTTTCAATGCAACTGATAATGATGATTTCAAGCTGATGATGGAGGCGGTTGGTCAATTTGGACCGGCATACAAACCACCAACTCAGTATGAATTGAGGGAACCGTTGTTGAAGGAGGAGGTTCAGAGAACAAAAGAGTTACTGAAGAAGCAAGAAGAAGACTGGGCTTTGAATGGGTGCTCCATTATGACGGACGCTTGGTCCGATAGAAAAAGGAGGAGTATAATGAATTTGTGTGTCAATTGCTCGGAAGGAACCACTTTCCTTTCCTCTAAAGAGTCTTCAGATGAGGCACACACGGCTAATCTCATTTTTCAGTATGTGGATGGGTGCATTGAACAAGTTGGACCGAAGAATGTCGTTCAAGTGGTCACAGATAATGCCACAAACAACATGGCAGCGGCGAAGTTACTCAAGGAGAAGAGACCTCTGATATTTTGGACGTCGTGTGCAACTCACACCATTAATCTCATGCTTGAAAGTATTGGTAAGCTCCAGAAGTTCAAAAAAACTATTGAGCAAGCCAAGAATTTTACCATATTCATCTATGCACACCATAAGACATTATCCTTAATGAGGTCTTTCACTAAAAAAAGGGACATAGTGAGGCCGGGAGTGACTAGATTTGCCTCTTCATTTTTAACATTGCAGAGTATGATGGAGAAAAAATCTCAATTGAAGGCAATGTTTTGTAGTGAACTATGGGATCAATGTAAATGGTCTAACACTACCAAGGGCCAAAAGGCATATGCTACTGTTATGAGTACGAGTTTCTGGAATGGTGTGACCACTTGCTTAAAGGTCTTTGCACCTTTGGTGAAGGTGCTTAGACTTGTTGATGGGGACAAAAAGCCAGCCATGGGTTTTGTATATGGAGAGCTACTGCAAGCAAAAGAAGACATCAAAGTAGCATTGAACAATGTTGACCGGAACTACAAGCCGATCATTGATATTATTGATGCAAGAATTAAGGGTCGGCTTGATAGTTCATTGCACTTGGCGACCTATTTCCTCAACCCATATTACTGCTACAAAGACACCACAATTAAAGATAAGGTTGATGTGAATGTTGCAATGTTTGAATGTGTGGAGGCTATTTATAGTACGGACAATTATCATATTCAAGATACAATTGCAAATACTGAAATTCGAAAGTACAAGATGAAGGAAGGAACTTTTCGGCTACAATTGGCGATCTCAGGATGTAAAAACAATACATAAGATTATGATCCAGGTACTATTTTTAAGTTGTAGTTGTAGTGCTTTACTTTTTTTCTTTTAATATTATGTTTTAAATCCTAAAAACTTGAAATATGTATTTTCGTGATTGCAGCTTCTTGGTGGTCTAACTATGGAGGTCAAACACCCAATTTGCAATTCGTTGCTAAAAGAATCCTCAACTTGACTACGAGTTCCTCCGGATGTGAACGAAACTGGAGCACTTTTGAAGGAGTGAGTACACCACTACACTAGTTCACTGTAAATTTACAAATGAACTCTTAACTAACAGTTTATTATTGTGATATTGTCATTTTGATTTTGTAGATACATACAAAGAAAAGGAATAGACTAGATGTGAGTCGGTTGAATAATCTAGTCTATGTCCAATTCAATTCCAAGTTGAGGAACAAACAAAGAAGAGCAAAGGAAAAGGATGTGGATGTCCTTCTTGCTACGGATGCTGAAGCCACCAATGCACATGAATGGATTGTTGAAGGTTGTGCTGATGATGAAGTAGAGCCCGGAACAGGGCTAACTTGGCAATTGGTAGACGAAGCAATCGGTGTTGATGACATTCTACAACCTAGGAGGAGTTCAAGGGTGACAGAGGAGAGAGAACTTCATGAAGATGACTTTATATCAGAGGAAGAGGAGGAAGTAGAAAATGTTGATGTTGAATTTGAGTCCGATGGAGACTGTGTAGTGGAAGAATACAGAGAAGAGGAGTTTGATCATGATGAATAGCTTAACTCTCATGTTTGGAATGCTTTATGTTTTATGTTCTACTTTAGAATGTTTTTGCCTTTTTGGAATGACTTGTTTGTTTGGAATGACTTAGTTTTATATTGTTTGGAATGTTTGGTGTTTGAAATGACTTATTTGTTTGGAATAATTTAATTTCATATTGTTAGAAGTTATATAGGAAAATTTTTCAGGTGGTCAACGATGCGGTCAACACGTTGACCGTTGACCGCCGAGGAACTGCCTAGGCGCCGATTAATTGGCGCCTAGCCGAAAAATCGCTAGGCGCTACCCCGCCGCCTAGGTAGCGCCTAGCGATTTTTAGAACACTGCTAAGAATATTCTATCTCCATAAATTCACAATTCCAACCATTTTAAATAATAATTTACTCATATAATATATTTACCCTAACTATTATATATGTAATAATTTTAATCTAAACTTTTTAATAATTAATTCTTTTATCTACCTTACTTTGCACTTAATGTGTTGATATGTAGATATTAATATAATTATTCTTATTTTACTAAATTATTTTCAGTTAATTATTATATTAAATGGTAATTATATATATATATATTAAAGTTTTAAAATAATTTATTTTTAAATAAATTAATTATTAGTTTATTAATTAATAAATAGATATAATAAATAAAAATTTTAAAATAATTAAAATATAATTAATATTATATTCATTTAAAAAATTTCAATAAAATATTTCTAATAATATAATTTTTATATAAATTACATTTTTAGTCAATATTGTTGTTTCTATATTTAGAACTTTAAAATTATCTGTATATGTTAGAATATTACTTATTTAATTTATTTAATATTTATATTTATATGAGTTTGTACTTTGTATTTCATAATTGAATATTACAAAGATAGCCCAACTGCGTCATTTCCGAAAAAGTTGAAAGAGGTTTTTTTTTTTTGAGAGAAGAGCAAAGGAGTCAACAGGGCAACTAGGGAACAAGTTTGAGTTTGAGACAATAGTTTGTTTAGATCAAAGAAATTAAAATGTCAAAATGATTTTTTATTTTTTTTTTTCAAAGAGAAGAGGAAAGGAGAGTTTGAAAAATCTTGAGAATGAAATTACAGCAAATATTTCTATATTTGAAGAAACAGAATCAAGGAAAACAGAGGAAGATAAAACAGAACAGAATAGAGCTTCAAATGGCGAAATGATTTTTTTTTTTAAAGAGAAGAGCAAAGGAAAGTTTAAAAATCAGATAATGAAATTAAATCAAATATTTGTCTCCCCACTTGTTTTCTTTTGAAGTTTTTGAAAAAAACAGAACACAACACAACTGATTAAAGCAAATATGAGGAAAAGTAGTGAGAGAGTAAAGTTTTTTTATGAAAAATAATTAAAAAGATGTCTCTTTAATGGCATGCATCTGCATATTGCATCAGCTGTTGTATGAATTAAATAAGTTTTAGTGTACCCTTTAACTTTAATAAAATCACTATTTTAACGGCATATTGATGCCTTTAAAGCAAATAGAATTAATTATATATGTATATAAATTTTTAAACCAACACGTACCCTTTAATATATTATCTGTGATGAGATCTGAGAGAGAACAGATGCACTAAGAGTCACCACTTTTTTTCTTGTCACTTGTGCAGTTGTACCCTCTGATTCTACACCTCCACATTCCTAAATAAATTAAAACGGATAGAATTTCATCGTTTTTAGGAATTATGGGAATTCCACCTCTAGATCCGAAATATATCAACGGGTAGAATTTTATTGTCTTTGGCAATGAACTGGGGATTCCACTTCTAGATTCGTAAATATATCAACGGGTACAATTTTCTTGTCTTTGGCAATGAACTGGGGATTCCACTTCTAGATTCGTAAATAAATAAACGGGTACATTATTGGTCCTCGTATTGGACGAGCTGGTGGGTTGTTGAAATCCGTGATGATGGGTTTATTTTTTATTTTTTCTTAATCTTGTGAAAAGTGAAAACACAGTTGGTTTTATTAGTTTTTAAAAATCAATTATTTTATTCGTAAATATTAAAATAATTATATTTCATTTAAAAATATTCTGTATCTAATTTTAAATTTTATTAAATTCTTTATTTTATTAATACATAATTTTAATTTAAAAAAATAGTAAAAGTGTAATGTCAGGTTTTTTTTTCAATATATTTTTTTCCAAAAATTCCAGAGAATAAAATTAAAGCAAATATGAGGAAAAGTAATGAGAGAATAAAGTTTGGTTTTTTTTTTATTTTGCAATATATTTTATTTATGGAAAATAATTAAAAAGATGTCTCTTTAGTCTTTAGTGGCATGCATCTGCATATTGCATCAGCTGTTGTATGAATTAAAATAAGTTTTGGTGCACTAATAGTCACCACCTTTCTTCTTGTCACTTGTGCAATTGCATTTGAATCGCATTTTCATTAACTTAATTGCTTGAATTGGGCATCCACAGATTACGAAATTCTATGAAATCTCACTTTATAAAAGTTAATTAAAGATGTTAGTGGCCAACAAAAGAAACAGACCACTCTATTATAATCTAAGAGTATCTCCAATGCTATTATGTATTTGGAGAAAATTGAGTGCCACATAGGATCAATATTGAAAAAGTTAAGAAAACATTCTCCAATACAATTATCTAACTTTAATATTGATATGATGTGCCAAAAAAAAAGTTAGAGAATATCAAGTAGAGTTTCTAATTGTAGATATTCTCCTTGATATACTGACTAGGATTTCTAACTTTTCCCACCAATAAAATTTTAGTATTTTGTCAATGCATTTAATTATCATATTGAATGGAGAGAGAATGTAACAAATGACTTGTGGTGATTGGTTTAAAATTACTATTTAGATATTCACATTGGAGAAGTGAATATGCATTTTTATAATTTTTTTGACAAGTTAGATCCATATTATTTAGAAATGCTGATGTGGCACTATTTAGATACTCAAAAATACATATTTGCATTGGAGATGCTCTAACTTTATTAAAGCCGCTTTTTCAATATTAACAAAAAAAAAAGCCATCCAACCATCATTTCATGATAATACCAGGTACAATAGTTTGAAAAATTCTTCACTTCATTCTCCAGATTTTCCAAGTAGCTCTTGTAGTTCCACAATATATCTGAAATATTCAGCAATCTTTGCAGCATCAGAGATAGCAATTTCAGTCATTTTAAACTCTTGAGATGTGATGAGGAAAATGAAACAGAACACAACACAACCGTGCAACTAGGGAGCACTTCTGAGCTTGGAACAATAGTTTTTTAGATCAAAGAAATTAAAATATCATGTTAATAAATTTAAAAGTTTAAGATAATAGGAACGTATCTAACAATAATATTTAAGTAATAGGTTGGATTTATAATACATAAATACAATAGGGAAGAGTAAAGCAAAGATTGAAAGTCGAGAGATGCCGACTGTTTATCGTGTGAAATTATTGTAAAGTGAATATAAGGAAAAGCAACATGATAAAAACGACTCTTTAGTTATCTACAACGACAAAATACCATTGATCACGACAACCCACATAACTACACTTTTAATCAGGTCCGGCGGAGGCCCAGGGTGACCTGGGCGATCGCCCTGGCCTCACTTTCAAGGGGGGCACCATCAGCCCAGCTATTTTCAAATTTTATATATAGCTTAGTTACTATTTCAAGCCCAATAATATAAACTTCAAATAGGATATTCAATTGGGCCCAACCACTACCAGCACCCAATACAATTATACAAAACAGTTTTTATTTTTTTTTTCTTCTAAAAAGTGGGAAGACTAAAGAACGAAGATGAACCCGCATGGCGTTGCCCGTTGGGTGTTTATGCTCCCCTTTAACGGTAATGAAATTAATTAGAAATTGAAGTTTTCATTCTTTATATTCATTTGCTTCTCCCCTTGACCCCTTCTCCGCTCTTTCAATCTTAGTATCATTACGATTTACAAATCCTCTCTTTCAAAAACGCTAGTTTCTCACTCTTTGCATTGCCGATCGATTTTATCCTTCTCTTACCAGGTTTGAAAGTTCACTACTTTCATCTTTCAATTTCACCTGTTTATTTTTTGCAATACAATTTCAAGATTGTGAAGTTATGATTTCCTTTTATTTAGTTCTAGAATATTTAGGGTTTAATTGGTTTAATTTTTCAGTTAAGTTCTTTTTTATTGTTAGAGAATAGAGAATATTAGAGTCTAGAGATACAGTTCTACTGCTGATATAAGCAATCTAAAACTTGGTAAAAAAGGCCACTGTTATTGTATTAGAAACAATCTTGAATCTGATGTGGTAGTTTAATTGTACTTTTCTTGATTACTTAAAAAAGTATGCGAGAATTAAGCACCCATTTATGATTTACCTTATTGATTTCATTTAGAATTCAATGAAATAAATGATTAGGATGTTTAGTGTTGCTTGCTATAGATGATTACTTTAGATGAGGTTAAATTGCATATAAATGTTTCTTTATTCGGTTTTATGTTATTAGAAATTGTAGTTTTACTATATTTTATTATATTAGAATGTTAAAATTGAATACTTCTTGATCTTATTTGTACTTGTTCTAATCTGTATTTACAGAAGTTGGGAGAACTGGGTTGCGCAGCTTTCTTTTTTTCCTTTTCACAGTGTGACAGCTGTGATTCGACTCATATCCCACTTAGACTATCAGGTTCTATTGTTCTTTGTTAAATAATTAGCAATTTAGATTGTTGTCATTAAATATTATAATATTGTATATTTTCAATTGTTTTGTTTTTGTTTGTCTTTTTTTGGTTGGGTCTATAATTACCAAAATGATTCATAGGAAACAACTTTGTGGATCTACCAAAAGATTGAAAAAGAAAAAGAACAGAGAGATTGCTCAATCTCTTAGAGGGTCTATTGGAAAATATTTTTCCAAATTAGATACTTCAACCATAGAAAATTTAGTTGAAGATTTAGCTACTGAGTCTGAACAACAAACTAATTTAGAAGAATTGGTAGAAACTGAAAATGATTTGAATGAAAATTTGGGTGATCTAGGTGAAACTAAATTTGATGAAACTAATGATGATCGCTCTTGCCCAGAACCAAGAGTGGATTTAGATATTTTTGATCCAAGAATCTGGGATAGTATTCATGGGAACATGAGAGATGAACTTGCATTAAAAGGCCCAAAAAGAGAGTATATTGTCAATTATCCTTTGGATGAACACAATGGACATTTTTCCTCGGAAGTATACATTCGAATTTTACGAAATGGGGAAACTTGTGATAGGAAATGGCTAGTGTACTCAAAAGAGTTGGATAGAGTGTTTTATTTTGTTGTAAGTTGTTTAAAATAATGCACCCACGAAGTCAATTAGCTAAGGAAGGAATTAGTGATTGGAAACATATTAGTGAAACACTTACACAACATGAAAACTGTAATGTACACCTCACTAATATGCGTGCTTGGAATGAGTTAATCAAGAGATTGGATAATTCACAAACAATTGATAAGATAGAATTAGAAAAAAAATGAGAAATGACCAATTGTATTGGAAGCAAGTCATGATTAGAGTTGTTGCTGTTGTGAAATGTCTTGCTATTCATAATTTGGCATTTTGTGGATCAAATGATAAACCTGGAGATGATTGCAATGGTAATTTTTTAGGTCTACTTGAAACAATTGCAGTTTTTGATCCAATAATGCAACAACATTTTCAACTCATTCGAGAGAAGAAAATTCATCATCATTATCTTAGCCATACTATTCAAAATGAGGTCATAGGAATTGTAGCAGCAAAAGTAAAAAAAACAATTATTGAAAAAATAAAACAAGCAAAGTACTTTTCAATTATCCTTGATTGTACTCCTGATACAAGTCGAAATATAAACAAATTATAAACAAATTGATGTGAGAAAGGTTTGTATATTGTATTACATATGTCTGTACAAGCTTGCCATTATATAGAATTTGAGTAGAGCAATTCTAGGACTAACTGAGTTATTTTAGGAATACAATTATTCACAGAATCAATTACTCTATTCTGATTGCTAATTGAATGCTTGATCCACAATTTGCTCCATTATGTGTTTGAATTCTAATCACAAATGAATGCTGATTATCTTGGCTGATTTCCTTTCCTTTAACAAAATAAGCAAATGACTTTGATAATAAGGTGTGTACAAATTGCAAGTAATCCAATAGAAATAGAAGAGTATTTTCTAGAGTTTTTAAATGTAGATGATACAACTGGATTAGGGCTTTTTAAGGCATTGGTAGATGTGATAAACTCTCTTGGTCTTGATATTGAATGTTAGAGGACAAGGATATGATAATGGATCTAATATGAAAGGAAAACATCAAGGTGTACAGAAAAGATTGCTTGACATAAATCCTAGAGCATTTTACATGCCATGTGGTTCTCATTGTCTTAATTTAATACTTTGTGATATGGCAAACTCTTGTCGTAAAGCCAAATCTTTTTTTGGAGCATGTCAAAGCATATATAATGTTTTCACTAATTCAACAAAGCGCTGAAGTGTTTTACTTGATTATATAGATGGTTTAACTTTGAAACCATTGTCAAACACACGTTGGGAAAGTCATATTAAGAGTGTCAAAGCAATACTCTCTCAAATTTCTCCAATTAGAGAAGCTCTGTTAGAATTAGTAGAAATTATGGATGATGCTAAATTAAGTAGAGAAGCTGAAGGTTTAGCATTAGGGGAACTTTCTAGTTTTGAGTTTATATTAAGCTTGGTTATTTGGCATGATATTCTGTCCAAGATTAATATGGTTAGTAAAAAATTACAATCTATAGATATGTATGTTGATATTGCTGTGAAACAGCTAGAAGGTTATATGTTTCCTAATGCAATGATTGCTTATAGAATTTTATTAACTATCCATGTTACTGTAGCATCTGCTGAAAGAAGTTTTTTAAAATTAAAGTTGTTAAAATCTTACTTGCGGACCACTATGACTCAAGATAGACTAAATGGATTAGCATTGATATGTATTGAAAAGGATATGTTGGAAAATATTCAATATGATGATATAATTAATGAATTTGCTTGTAGAAGTGTAAGTAGAAAAAAGTTTAAATGACTTGATTCCATTGTTGTTTTCATTTTGTAGGTGCATATAATTTTGAGTGGAAAAAAATGTGTTGAATAGTTATTGATAATTGGAGGCTGGAGCAGTAAAAAGGAGTTCTAGAAGGGCACAATTTTTATTTTTCGCCCGGGGCCCCAAAAAGTTGTGAGCCGGCCCTGCTTTTAATTATACGGTTTCAATTAATGGGCAAAAACATTTAAGCATACATGCAAATTTCTTTTAGTTTATAAACATAAATGAAGATAATTAAAATATTAATATTTGGTGATATATAGAGGTTGGAATTCTACATTTATCAATAGATATCGAGTTGATCTCACTAAACTCAGACAAACCCCTGACCCGATTGATGGACAATACTCAACTTTTATGTCCTTCTAGAATATACCTTCGTTTAATAAATCAGTTTCAATTTACATAGCTCTTTTTTTCAAAAACCACAAATTATGAATGGTAACGATTGAGATATTTACAGAATTTGGAAAACTCATCAAACAGAAAGTTAAATCAATTTGTTTGGAAAACTGAGGAAAATGAAACAGAACACAACACAACTGGGCAACTAGGTAGCAATTCTGAGTTTGTTTAGATCAAAGAAATTAAAATGTCATGACAGTAAACATCATACCTAAAAGTTTAAGATAATAAAAATGGGCCCAATAATAATATTTAAGTTATAGGTTGATCGGAATTATAATACATACAATAGGGTTTGTTACTATGTGAAATTATTGTAATGCGAATACAAGGAAAAGCAATAGGAGAAAAACGACTCTTTAGTCATCTAAAATGACAAACACCATTAACAACGACAACCCACCTAACTATACTTTTGATTATTTGGTTTGAATTATCTGTCAAAAGAAACGATTAATTTATGCAATTTTTGGAATTTAATTATCTTAACTATCTGTTTTGTCAATTAATGGACAAAAACATTTAAGCATACATTCAAATTTCTTTTAGTTTATAAACATAAATGAAGATAATTGAAATATTAACATAGGGTGATAGGGGTTCAAGTCCAATATTTATTAATAAATATCGGATTGATCTCGCTAAATTCAAATAAACCCCGGAACCAATTGGTAGACATTACTAAATTTTTATGTCCTTTCAAGATATACCTTCGTTTAATATATCAGTTTCAATTTGCATAGCTCTTTTTCAAAAACCACAAATTATGGATGGTAACGATTGAGATATTTATTGAATTTGGAAAACTCATCAGGCAGAAAGTTAAAATCAATTTGTGAAAACCTACAAATGTGTGGAATTTTCAATCTCTCAAGAGTAAATATGTCGCGCAGCTCTCTTTTATATTTTCCTTCTTCCTGCTGGCACAACCTAAGGCTCGCGCCACCAAGTCGCGTGGCTCTCTGTTGTTTTTTGCCTTTTGCTGATTAAGTTTGAACGAGTTTTATGAGATGTTGATTAATTAAAAATCAAATGGATTTAACGGATAATAATTGTTGATGAATTAACGTGGATAAAGTTAGTTCATTTTGAAGAAAAAATAATTATAGTTGAATCATCAAACACCCTTTTATCAATTGGTGATCTTGATTTCCATGTAGGGATAAAAACTAGTGGTTTGCAACTAATTTTGAAAATTACTTACTCATAAAATACATTCAAGTAATTTCATGTCTGCAATTTGTTTGTACGTTAGATTCTAGTTTCTCATTTTCTGATAAGTTTTGGAGGTCTTATAAAGTGCCAAATAGATAAACTAGTGAGAAAGTTGTTCGTTAGAACTTTGTTTCAATATTTGGTTTATCGAAGGACGTTTTAGTTTTTATTAGTGGAGTCTCATTTGTAAAGATTAAGTTTTTGTTTGACCGCTTTATTTTAATGCTAGACCATAGAAACTTATTTAATGTTTATCTTGATTTTTGTTTAGTAAGTTATTTCGTGAAAGATTTTAATCAATTTATATATAAGTTGGAGAATGTAGACTGAGTATTATCCTAGTTTATTGTATATCGAGTTTGGCGTATTACATTAGGTCCAGCAAACCCTGAGTCTTTTAGTGTCAAATTTTTTTAAAAAATAACAACCGATTAAAATAGAGAAATACTAAGCTATCTTAAAATTTTATCTAAATGCCGTGTGATAGGCAATCTACTGTTACTCGTTAAAATACAGAGCATGTGTTCCAAATTGGACTCTAATTTCTTATGCGATATGTAGCCCTGACTTTGACTAATTTTCTTGCTTAAATTAAATTATGAGAACAAGTACCTACAGCAAATGTGAAAGCAACGAATAAAAGCATCAACAGTTATATTATAAGGTAAAGAGAGAGAGAGACCAAACAGAAGTGTTTTAGGAGGTCTGAATTTATTTATTTATTTTTTTGAGGATGGACACATGTAGGGTTAAGGTTCTTTCAAGACCTTGTACAATCAACCATTACAAGTATGATTTGAAAAGTTACTCTCACTACGAGCGAGGGGTCTCCTTACATATATGAAGAGGAAGTGTACTAACCATTTAATTTAGGAATATTATTAAAATACTCCTGTAGTTTGGTGTATTCGTCAAAATCTCTCATCTATTTTTATTTATGACTAAAATCCCCCTGTAATTTGATGTATTCGTCAAAATTCCCCTACCGTCAATTTTAATTACCAAAATACCATTGACCGTTAACTTTTCAGTTAGAAATATTATTAAAATCCCCCTCTAATTTAATGTATTAATTAAAATCTCCCCCTAATTTTATTAATGGTCAAAATTCCCCCATAGTTTTATTTTATAGTTAATTTCCTCTATATTGTTATTTTTAATTACCAAAATATCTTTAACAGTTAATTTTTTTATTAAAAACTTTAGGGCACCAAGGATATAAAAGTACATATATATATATATATAATTAAAATATTTTAATTTATAATATCAATGAATCTCTACCATCCATCATATGGACAGTAGAGATTAAATATAAGATATTAAACAATTTAAAGAAAAGGATTATAGTATGTAGGTTAGGATTGAACTAATCTCAATCCAATCTTACATTTATTGGTGATATCGGATTGAAACAAATTCAATTCGGTGTCACTTAAAACTCCCGTTGTGGTAGGACTTATAGTTTTTTTTTTTTAAGTCACTTTTTTCTTTTTAAAAAAAAAAATTTGACATTAAATAAGTTAGAGTCTGTCGGGACCTAATGCCAATTTAATTATAAATATGTATGGTGAGACTTGAATCTCCATCACTAACGTGGATAAGAAAGTACACACTATTTAAACTAAGAAAACTAAGAGGGATGTTCTACTTATAATTAAACTTAGGTAAATACATATGAATGTGGGATCTGAAATTTGCTTGAATATGTTGAAATGAAAGGCTCAATATTGTATTCATCATATATATATATATATATTTATTATAATTGAGAATTAGTACTTCCTTTCACATTGGCATTAGGTGGTGGTGGTTCTCATAATTGAATTCAAAATACTCAACATGAATGTGCAGGAGTACCACTTGATAATTAATTTGTGTAATTTGTAACACTTTCTCATATTTTAATCTTTAATTGTAATTAAGTGGATTGTTGCTTTTGATGTTTTGTCCTCTTAGTTGACATTAGCGTGTCATAGACTTGTCGGTTTGTGCTTCCCTCTTCTTTAGCATATCAATAAATTTCTTTGCACATTTTGGTGTTTCTGATCTCAAATATTGTTGCTTCCATATTAAAAGATATAAGCTAAAATTCAGAGAAGAAACAGAAAAAGGTGGAAGAAGAGAAAATTTGTTCTTATTAGCTTGAAAATTAAGTTACAAAGAGATCACTATATAAAACTCTTCCCCTGAAGTTTTATTGGATCCAGCAGCTGCTAATCAGGGCCGGCCCTGAGCTTTTGGAGGCCCGGGGCGGCCCTGACTAATTTTTATTAAAAAATTACTATTAAAGTTACATGGGGTTCTAACTAATTTTTATTAAAAAATATCAATTAAAGTTGTTCCTATGTAGAATCGAACTAAAGATCCCCAAATTACAAGACTGACTCTACCACTAAGCTATAAGAGTTATTGTTGTAAAGAATTAATATGAGTCTTATATAGTCCTGTAAGGAATGGTATTTTATTGTTCTTCATTATACCACTATTACCGCTGCTTATGGGGAGGACTGCACCGTTGGGCTTGGCGAAAGGGACTGTAACCACTATTACAGTGCTAATGGTTGCAGCCACTTAACTAAAATTAGGTTGCGTATACGATAGGGCCTGACTAATTTTTATTAAAAAAATTCTATTAAAGTTGTCCCCATGCAGGATCGAACTAGAGACCTCAAAGTTACAAGACTAACTCTACCATTGAGCTATAAGGGCTATTATTGTAAAGAATTAATATGGGCTGTTATTGCAAAGAATTAATATGGGCCTGACTAATGAAGGTGTTTGATGAAAATATAAAAGTGCTTGTGGTGAGACCTGAGAGAGAGATATGTACTTAGAGTCACCACCTTTCTTCTTGTCACATGTTCTTTACTATCAGTTTTACATACATTAACACATCAACTTTTGTGTTCTCCTTTTCAAAAAAAAAAAAAAAAAAACTTTTGTGTTCTCTGTTTTGTGGTGGCCAGTTCACTCAGTTGATCCAAGACATTCAAAACAATTTTTTAAAAATAGATAAACAAACACCTTTACATCCATTTTTTGGTTGCATTCCCTGAAATTAATGCTCCAGCTGACTTATGGTTTGAATTTAACTATGGAGAAAAGCTTCAATACATTGAGCACATGCATTTGTTCTAATTATATTAGGGTAATAATCAATTTGGTCCCTAACTTTTAAAAAATCATCAATTTTTTAATGCAGTTTCGTTTATTAGTATCATTGGGCCCTAACTTTCTAAAAATATATCAATTCGGTCCTTCTGTGAGTCAACCGTTAGTCAAACTTAACGGTTTCAAGGGTATTTTTGTCTTTAAACCTATCAATGGGTCAACAGTAAATTTTTTGGTGAAATAACATATCTACCCCTAATTAAAAATTTAAAAAAATTAAAAAATTGAATGAATCTCCACCATCTATCAAAATTGTTGAACGGTGAAAATCATATTGAAATTGTTTTTACAAAAAATTATGAATAGTGATTTAAAAATTATTTTCAATTTTTTTTTTATCTTTTGTTGGTGTGGATCTCCAAGATTTCAATCCAAGAACACAAAAAGAAGAAGAAAAAAAAATCCACTAGGATCTTTTTGGATTTTTTTTCAACCATTACTTTATTAGATGTTAACGTACAAATCTGGTCAACTGAAGAAAAAAAAAAAAAAACCTTCTTTGGGCGACTGTCTTCTCTTAAGCTCGTGAACACACTCAAAGCCAATAACTACATTATCAGAGATGAGTCTCCCCGGTAAGAACGCACTTTGTGCCTCAAAAATCACCTCTCCCAGCACAAGATGAAATCTATTCGTAAGAACCTTCGAAATAATTTTATAGAAGACATTGCAGAGACTTATTGGGCGGAAATCAGAATCCGCTGCGGCTAATTGACTTTGGGGATGAGAACAACAATCATAGAGTTAATTGCTGCAATATTCCCACCGTGGTATTTTTTTTTTTTTTCTTGTTAGTTAATTATATACATACAACCCAACAGGATGATTGATTTAATTCATTTTAAATTTCCAGTATTATACTTATATGTATATCTATTTGCATGGAAAGATATAAACCAGAAGTACTTCATTAGGAAGAGATTTATATTCAAAGTACATACCTCAATTCATGCAAAACAAAGTATATAAAGTAATAAACATGAAAAGCATCATATTTAGATATGTAGAAACAAATTTTTATGAGAATACATCCATAGAAAGAGTCATAGAAGTTGATGAAAACGAGTGCTGCAACACTTCAAAAGCAGTGAACGAAAGCTAAAGCACAAACACTGATGATATAGAAAGAAGAACCTTCCTCCCATATCTGACTTCAATGTGTGAAAAATATGAGCAAAGGCATAATGTTTAACAAACTATGTCCGTAAAAGGAGTCTTCACTCCACATGGTGACTAGAAGAAGCACCGGCGTCACTTGTAGAAATTTGAGCATTCTGTAACATAACAAAAAATATTAAAGGTGAAAGCAAGAATTGTATATAAAAAGAAAAACTGTAGAAAAGTACTAGAGATTGCTTAGCTTAGTGAATTAATGTGTACCTCTTTTTCATGGATCTTTTGTATGGCTGTGTTAAGGTCATAGTCCGAACATAATTTAACCGATGTCCAGTTAATCTTAAATTTCTGTAATCTTTGCATAGTCAAGTCTTCTCGAGAGAAAATCTTCATATTCGGGCAGTCAGGCACATTTAATTTTTCTAAAGATGGGAATTCTAAGGTGCAATTCCAAAAGCAAAAACTTGTGAGTCTTGGTAAATCTTTGAGTGACAAACTCTTCAAGCTGCTGAAAATAATTTTTTCATGTAATAAGCATGAATAGCATCATATTTAGATATGTAGAAATAAGTTTTTATGAGAATACATTCATAGAAAGAGTCATATTTAGAAGTTGATGAAAACGAGTGCTGCAACACTTCAAAAGCAGCAAGCATCATATTAATGAAAGCTAAAGCACAAACACTGAAGATATAGAAAAAAGAACCTCACTCCCACATGTGACTTCAATGTGTTAAAAATATGAGCAAGGGGCAATGTCCAACAAACTTTGTAAACAAAAGGTGTCTTCACTCCACATCGTCACTAGAAGAAGCATGATGGTCACTTGTAGAAATCTGGGCATTATGTAACATAACAAAATATATTAAAAGTAAAAGCAGGAATTGTATATATATAAAAAAAATATATGTAGAAAAGTACTAGAGATTGCTTAGCTTAGTGGATCAATGTGTACCTCTTTTTCATGGAATTGTTGTATGGCTCTGTTAAGGTCACTAGAAGAAGCATGATGGTCACTTGTAGAAATCTGGGCATTATATAACATAACAAAACATATTAAAAGTAAATGCAGGAATTGTATATATATAAAAAAAAATATGTAGAAAAGTACTAGAGATTGCTTAGCTTAGTGGATCAATGTGTACCTCTTTTTCATGGAATTGTTGTATGGCTCTGTTAAGGTCATTGTCCTGACATAATTTAATCAATTTGTAGTTAATCATAACTTCCTGTAATCTTTGCGTGATCAACTTTGGAGAGAAAGTCTTCAAATTTGGGCAATAGGACACATTTAATTCTTCCAAATATGGAAATTCAAAGGTACAACTCGAAGAAAAGAAAGTCAATAGCTTCGGGCATCCATTAATTTGCAATGATTTTAATTGGCGAAAGGAACCCCCATCAAGTTGATTGTGCCCTATCATCTTCAAGTTGTCCATGTTGTAAATACTTATTTCCTTTAAGTTAGGAACTCTAACCTGTAGTATATACGCTATTGAGTTAAAGATGATTCTTTCTCATTATAATCGAAAATAATTGGAAAATATATATCCAAAAATAAAGAAATAACAAATTAGTTCTAAATAAATGGAGAAAATGTCAGTTAAATTAATATCATAAAACTTCTATAATAGGAAATCTAAGAAAAACATAAAGAAATAGAAGATATAAATCTAAGTAAATCTATGTACCTTATCATCGAAAATGAATGTTTCCAATTCAGGACAATTACTT